>PVJD01008972.1:0-67246 GCA_004026545.1 Mormoops blainvillei
CTGCCTGACCCATGACAGGACACAGTATTTCCCAGCACCCCTGGCCTGACACCAGCACCCTGAACAGAGATACTCGAAACACTGACCTCTGCCACCTGGGATGGACTTTTCCCGGCACACGCAGTGGGTCTCTTGCATCAGCTCTCATCCAGTGACTTGTCCATTTCATGTCAATCCCCTCTTGGAATGTTCCTGTTTGTGTCCAGTTATCTCACCTATGTCCAAATATGCCACAAGATATAAGTGGTTTAACCCTTAGTGCAAAACATGATTAAGACTATAATATTCAGTAAATTCCTATAGCCTTTGCTATCTATACAACTCATTTGGAAATTTGCATACTGAGGTCTGTCTGGGAAAAGTCCAGCCATTGTTAATATAATGACAATGTTTTGTGCAACATCGATGTAACCTGGCAACCAAGGAGAGTGGACTGGAATGCACATGCATGAACAATGATGACTTCACTGCACTAGTCATGGGGGGTGGTACACACTGTTGAGTGAGCCTGTGTACTGTGTGGCCATCGCACTCAAAATGACTGAGCGAGTAGAGCAACGAACCTGCATCAAATTTTGTATTAAGCTTGAACATTTTTCCGCAGAAACTGTTCGGATGATTCAGAAGGCCGCAGCTGTGGGCAACTGGTAACTGGCAGCTTCATCACAACAATGCGCCTGTGCATGCATCATAACTTGTCCAGATTTTTTGGCGAAACATCAAATTACTCAGGTGACTCAGCTCCACTATGGCCCAGATTTTTCACCCTGCAACCTTTGGCTTTTCCCAAAACTCAAATCACCTTCGAAAGGGAAGAGATTTCAGACCATCGATGAGATTCAGGAAAATACAACGGGGCAGCTGATGGTGACTGGGAGAACTGTGTGAGGTCCCAACATGCCTACCTTGGAGGGGACTGAGGTGTCATTTTCCTACATACAATGTTTCTTGCATCTTGTATCTTCTTCAGTCAGTCTCTGTTTTTCATATTAGATGACTAGATAACTTTCTGGACAGACCTCATGCTATATTACCCATATTATTTTTCCACATATATGTACAGATGTATACATAAAATCTGACCTCTTCAACTGATTTCATGTTTCTTAAGAGCAGGGACTATAATTCATAGTCTGCATCCTCAGCATCTTATATAACACCTCCCATTTGTATTAAAATATTTACCACCAGTGGTGACAATTATAAAGATTTGTCCAACACTATTTTAGTAATTGCAGTGCATACTAAGCATTGAGAGAGTTGTACCTGTGCATAAGCAGGCTTCAGAGTTAAAGTGAAAAAAAAAAATCAGCCCATCAATGTGCTCAATCAACAGGGTAACCATAAGACCAAAACAGAAAAGATCAGCTTTAGCCATTTTGAGTAGAACCTGCAACAAGATCAAGAATACCTCTGGCTTTTTGGCTTAAGGGATATTTCAAAGGCACAGTTGATGCTCTTGTAAGGGGGCCTCCATTAGCTGAATCAGCAGATGAACCAACATATTCCACTTGCTCTACAAATCACAAAGGCCCGATCTAGGAATGTGGCAGGTAGGCCACTCGTACAAGGCCTTGTGCTTTTGTGCCCACCAATTATATTCTGTGCCTGCCAAAAGCCACACTGAATTTGTTCCTTAGCCTACTGTTAACAGTTTTACAAGCTATTAGCTAAATATTATATAAGCTGATAAAATATGAGTGAAAAAAGAGAGCTACTTCCATGAAAGTTAGGCTGAATACTGTAGAAAGATTCCAAAGTTGTGTTTAATTAGGGGGGGCGAGGGAATTTTAAAGGCCTGGGGAAATTACTATAAATATTTAGAAGGAGTCTGTGCTCAGATTACTTTACAAGGGTCCAAGTTCCCATCCACCTTAAGAGGGAGAAATTGGGCATGGTTTGTAATGTATATACAACATTAAGCTCTCACCCTATATCAAAAGATTGGGGAAGGGATGTGCCCTTACAGGTTTTTAAACTAAAATAAAAGGTTTGAAAATGCATACATCATTTTTTCAGATTCCATTTTTAGCCAGTTTGTACCTTAAAACAGCTCCCAGTTGTTTTACCCATCACACCGGATAAGGAGGTTCTTCTTACCATTTACCCACCCTATCTTATTGCCAGAACCCGACTGCGAAATTGCTCAGAACTCAGGAAGCGAGAAGCAGCAGGAGCTGTCACTTAAGTTGTGATAGAAATGTAACAAAGAAGTCACTGCTGAGGATTTTCTTCTGTTCTGCTGGTTTTCACTTCAATTTTAAATATATATATATTTTGTGTGCTTTTGAAAGTTTCTGTGTATAGGTAGAGTATTTATAGAAATACAGTACATAATTAAAATCAATAGCAACAAATAGGAATCATGAATTACCTGCCAAGCTGAGCAATTCACCTTCAACAGGTCAGCACACAGATTCAACACAGTCAAGGCCTCAAATGGTCACTTAAGCAAACAGGCAGAACAGCGTGTGTAGGATTCAGAATCACAGTTCTGAAGCGATAGATATAGGAGATTAGACACGGTCCCCTTCCCGGCAGAGCTTAGAGTTCAGCAATCAAACCAGGGCCATCAAGTTGCATTCAGTTCTTTACAATGACAGCAAGGAAGGATTAAGGTGGAGGGGAGCGAGGAAAGGTGCCAGTACCGAGCTTCCCCCTTCAATAATTCCGTGTTCACTGTCAATGGATATTGAAAAGTAGTGAGTGTGAGGGTTGAAATATTTTGGTAGAAATAAGACTTTAAAAATGTTTTCCATAGGTTCAAAAATGTTAAAATGGGAAAGGTGATCTTAGAGACACCTCGTCTAACAGCCTTCATTTTATAGAGGTGAAGACCAAAACACAGAGAAGTGGCTGGGGGAGGTGGCGCTGCTAATTAGGGGCAGGGCTGGAGACAAATCAGATAGCCTGGCTCTAAACCCAGTGCTCTTTCTAGAATCCTATGGGTGGTACTCTTTCTCTTTGTGGTTAGCATCCCTTTTACTCCATTCCATGGCCCCAAGTCTATCCAGGACACCGAGATTAATTGGAACCTCTGAAAGCTCATTTCTAAACAAAGTTAAAAGTCCTAGGTAAATCAGTTTAAAAGCCTTAATAAATTGGACAAAACATGGAGTTGGACAAAATTTCATGCTAAATGCATGCTTTATGTAGATAAATGATTAAAGCTCTGAAAGAATTGTTGATCGAACTATCTAACTTAGAACACAGACCCATTTACCTGGAAGAAAACCCAGTCAGAAAACTCATCTACGTATCATTCATTCAGCATGTACTCTCTCTCACTGCTCAAAAAGAAAAGAAAAAGAAAAAGAAAGAAAAGAAAAGAAAAGAAAAGAAAAGAAAAGAAAAGAAAAGAAAAGAAAAGAAAAAAAAAAAAGTAAACCTCAGAAGAATTTACATTGTTTTGTGTGTTGCTGGTTTCTAAGCAACTCAGTTTAGCAAATGTTTCATGAGTGTCTACTGTGTGCAAGGTATTTAGTGAGCACCTACTGTGTTCAAGTCTGGGTGTTAAGGATGACACTGAGAAGGGTATCCCACATCTCAAGGAGCTTACAATCTAGTCTTGGAAGCAGTGCTCAAACAATGAACACAGACTGCAGTGTGGTCAAGACTACAGAGGTAAGAATCATCTAGAAATACACAGAGGGGAAGGGGTGTGAAGGGAAATTTCATAGGTAAGATTGCATTTGATCTGGGCCTTGCGAATGGAAGGCAATACCGCATAGAGACGAGAACTCAGACATTCTTAACTTAAAAGAGTGGCCCAGTCATATGTTTTTCTGTTCTTCATTCTCTACTCATGTCCCAACGTCTTAAAACTTACATTCTATCCAATTAAACCTTTGTAACCAATCTCACCAGTGACCTCCTAACTGCCACATTCAATTGCCATTTTTAGTACTTATCCCAAATTATCTCTTAGGAAACTCTGTTGGTCTTGACCTTCTTGAAACTCTTGTCTGGAGTTCATCATCTGCTCCCTCTTGCCGTCCCCTATCTCTCCAGCAGCTCTCTCTCAATCTCCCTGTTCCCTGGGGATTCCTTGCTCATATCTTTTAATTTCAGCCCTACACATCCGGTCTAGATAATTTTACCACCTTTATGGCTCCAACTGCTATCTTGCTCTGATAACATCAATTTAAATTCTAATCCCCTACTTCTTTCTTTAACTCCAGTCTCATCCTTCCAACTAGTCACTAACCCGCCAAGCTGAGCAGCCTATAAACACCCCAAACTTAGCATGTCTGAAACCTAATGTGTCTTTTCTCCCTAAACCTCATCCTCCTTTTACTTTCCTTATTTCTGCTTAGAACACAAATACACACACTTTCATACCGCTTTAGCTTTTTACGTTTTATTCCCTAGCTTAAAATCCTTTTCTACGGATGAATTTCTGAGAACAATCCATCTGTAAACAATTAACACCCTTGTCACTTTCTCTGTGACAGACCAGGAAGCAACGTGGTATCCTGAAAAAAACAGAATTAATTTTGAATCCTGGTTCCAGCATGGATTATGTAGTCATATAACCTTCACCCCATTGAGCTTACCTTTTCTCAGCTGTAATAGCCACCTCAGAGGGTCATAAGCTTCAACTAAAACGATCTACATAAAAATCCTAGTGCAGGAAATTGCACCTGGGAGGTAAACGTGTGTCATCTTCCCCTTCCTCCCATCACTGGGCCACCAGGGCACGTGTGCCTGTTGACTGCAGCCCCGGTTGTACGGTGTCCTCATTCTAATTATCTAGACTCTGAGCTCTCCTATGGGAAAGCCTTGAGCCCAGTACCACCAGCAGGCACTTAGTACATGTTTTTTTAATTGCAGTAAGACCAGAGATAGCTCAACACCCAATTCCAGGACTCAGGATCCTGAGCTGATGTCACTGGGGAAATAATGGTATTATTAAGAACAATAGAGAAACTGAGGATGAAGTCCTTTGGGCAATTATGTGAAGAATTTAACATGGGGCACATTCGCTTTCAAAGAGCAGAAGAAAGACACTCAGCAGCAGGCTGAGCCTGAGGGAAGCCCGCGTTTCAGTTACAAAAGGAAGAGGGAAGTCACAGCAGGAAAGGAAGGGTCAGTGGACAGCAAGACAATGCAGTGACAGAGAAATTTAAAAAAGAAAACAAAACAATGGAGGAATTTCAGGAAGAAAGCAGAAGCTCATCATGCTGAATACAAAAGAGAAGTTCTTGAATTAGGGGGGGAAAAAACACCAGGTTTTCCCATTTTGCTCAAAGAGGAGAAAATGGCTTCAACAGAAGAATGAAGACAAAACAGATTGCAAGGGGTTAAGAACTGGGTGGCTGAAAGCCTGAGGGAAAATCTCCAAGGTAACTAAATCACATGAGCATCTGTATGTTTATAAAGGCGCAGAATTTTCAATTCCTGATGTTTAACACTGCCAGCAGCAGAGTTGAAGCCACAACCCAGGCTTCCTGCCTCCCAGTTGTCATCATTCCACCACACTTTCTTTTCCCACCTCCACCCCATCACAGCAACAGGATGCTTATCTAGATATGGCCAGCAGCCGCATTCAACTAAAGGCTGAGAACCTGATTGATTCCTGCCCGGTGTCGTTAACAACTTCATCACTCAAGAGGCTGAGGGAGAGACTAGAGGAGCAGCTTTTTCTCAATTAATATTAATCAACAGCCAGCTCTGAATGATGGAGTGGAGGTGATAGGAACTTTGGGGGTAAAGCGATGAAATTGTCTTTTAACAGTCAAGGAAGAGAAAGCTGGTCAAGTCAGACATGATTCATGGGATTTAGGAGAGTGGATTTTTATGTTTGTCTCCTCAAACATGCCCTCCCCAGGGCATGGAGTTCCTAAATGGAAAATATAAGGCCCTGAACCTAGTGCTGGCGGCTTAGCTTTTTTTTTTTTAATTATTATTGCTGCTTGGATAAACTTATGCATATGAAAATTGAAGATGACACAAAAGGAGAAGAGAACTTAGGGAGCTGGATCAGGACCCCAAGATTAATAAGATTAATTTTAATTAAAAAATATAAATTTCTGCCCTAAGGTTAAAGAATAAAGAAGAAATATAAGATGGGAATAAGAGAAAGATATTAAATATATTTAGGCTTTAAAAATTAGGGGCACCCGGCTGGTATGCTCAGTGGATTGAGCATCAGCCTACAAACAGAAGGGTCACTGGTTCGATTTCCCTGTGAGGGCACATGCCTGGGTTGCAGGCCAGTTCCCCAGGTGGGGGCGCTCAAGAGGCAACCACACATTGATGTTTTTCTCCCTCCTTTTCTCCCTCCCTTCCCCTCTGTCTAAAAATAAAATACACTAAATCTTTTTTAAAATAAATAAATAAAAATTAGGGAGAAATGTTAAAATTGTTAATGATAACCACTTAGAAACTGGAAATAGAGTTTATAACTTGCAAAGAGGAGAAAAAAGAATGGGAGCTTTTAAAAATCAAGCAGAAAACAGAAAAAGAGAAAAGAAAAAAGAAAAATATAAAATAAATGGCATAACTGAGTCCAATTACATCAGTTTTTCAACAAATATAAACAATAAGCTCACCTGTTAAAAATTCAGAGTATCAAATAGGATTTTTTTAACCCCGTCATATGTAATAGACATATATAATATTTATATATTTATAAAATATATATAACTATATATAGATATTTATATATTAATATAAATATATAATATATATTTAGGGTTGCCTAATATATAATAGATAACCCTAAAAAAAAATTGGAAATTTGAAAATGATGTTAACGCAAAAGAAATAAAGGGAAAATCTTAGTAGAAAATGTCTGCTACAATAATGTTTACAAAACAACGTGGACTTTAGGGTAAAAAGCATTCATATGAATAGGGCCCCTAAATAAATACTAATCAAGAGGACTATTCCAGGAACTAATAACAATCACTAAATTTCATGTAGAATTGTAGGATAGAAAATCTCAGTTTAATAGCATTTCAATTAAAAGAATGGGTTTTGGTTTCATAAGTTTAATAATGATCATAGGGTTAAAACAGTTGCCTCCAAAAGTCATTGCAATTATGGCTAACATTGATATTGTGCCAAAGAGCTCAGGTTGAGCACTTTCTCTGCCCTATCAAAATTTATCCGAAGTGGAGTGCTCAGGTCTTGGTGTGTCATTTTGAAACAGACTTTGTCAAAGTGGAGAACCTATAGCAGAAGCTGACCAGGATGAAAACAGCATGAAAAAAACATTATCTAAATAACAACTGAAGGTCAGGAGATATCATTTAAGAAAAGAGAAAAGTTCAGAGGAGAATGTCAGCCGAAGTGGGAACTGTTATAAGAGGTAGTGCCAGCACTACGATAGAGCAAATCTCTTTACAGAGAGCATCCCAACCACTCCTCACTATTCTCGCCTGCACTGCTCTGCTCTAAGAACACCAGGAAATAAGAGAAATGCTGTTCGTAATGTCAGAGTGAAAACGACTTCCCTAACTCTAACATGAAGATCACATCCATGAATATAATAAGGACTCGTTAAACAAGGTAAATTTTTAAATTTTGCATAAAGATACAATACGCCAAGATAAAATAAAGATATCAAAAACAGCAGAGTAACGATACACGCTGCTAGTAAAGATGCAGAGAAATAGGGTCACTCGTACATGGTTGGTGAGAATGTAGAATGGTACAGACACTTTGGAAAAGAGTTTGGCAATTTCTTATACAACTAAATAATCATTGAACCTGCAACCTACAACCACACTGTTGGGCACTTATCTCGGAAAAAAATAAACACAACGTTCACACAAAAACCTATACGTGGATGTTCATACCAGCTTTATTCATAATAACCAACTTTTGGAAACAGCCCAGGTGTCCTTCGATGGGTGCGTATGTAAACAAACTGTGCTGCACCCAGACCGTAGACCACTACTCGGTGATTAAAAAAAGCGAAATATTGATACACTCAACAACTTGGGTGAATTTCCTGGGAATTATTTTACTACGAAAAAAGTAGTTCCAACAGATTACCTAATGTATGATTCCATTTATATTTTTGAAATGATGATATTTTAGAAATAGAGAATTAATTAGTGATTTCCGGGGGCTGGGGGAGGGGGCCGCATAAAGGGGAGGTAGATATGGTTATAAAAGGGAATGGCACTGTTCAGCATCTTGACTCTGCCGGTGGACGCACAAACCTATATATGTGATAAAACCATCGCATGAGATTAGAACTATCAAAAAGACAGGCGATGATGGGTTTTGTCCAGGAAGGGGAGAAATCTGAACCCTCGAACATTGCTGGTAGAAATGAAAATGGTACCGCAACTTTGGAAAACAGTTTGGAAGTTCATGGAGATGTTAAAAAGAGAGTTACTATGGGGCTCAGCATTGTACTAATAGGCATAGTTTACCTAAGGTAAATAAAGACATATGTCCCCACAAAAATTTACTCATCAATGTTCATAGCAGCATTGATCATAACAGTCCAAAAGCGGAAACAACCCAAATGCTATCATCTGATGACTGGATAAAATAATGTGGTATATCCATACAATGGAATATTAGTCTGTAATAAAAATGAAGTACAACATGAATGAATCCTGAAAATGTTATTAATAGTCACAAAAGACCACAAACTGATTCATGTATATGAAATGTCCAAAATAGGAAAATTCATCAAAAAAGTAAATTAGTGGTTACTAGAACGGGAGGAAGGGACTGGGAGTGATTGCTAATGACTATAGAGTCTCTTTCAGGTTGACGAAAATGTTCTAGAATTGAATAGTAGTAGAAGTTGCACAACTCTGTGACTACACTAAAACTATTACATTGTATACTCTAAATGTTGTAGAACTCATAAATCATGTAGAACTAAATACACCGCACACAAATTAGTGCAAGTAAACTAGGTAACTCTGAATAGCATAGGTGGGTCGTATCAATGCCAATATCTTAGTTGTGATGTTATACCACCATTTTGCAAAATGTTACCATTGGGAGAAACAGTAAAGTTTACAGAAGATTTCTCTATATTATTTCTTAAAACTGTGTCTACAGAAGCTGCTGCAAAACTTCACGTTCAGTTACACACACTCACTCATCAGTGCTGGAGGGGCAACGTTATTACCCTCTGCTTTTCTCTGCTTCCTGATCATGTGTGAGTCATCTCACTGACAGTCTAAATTAGAACCCAGCTGGCACAGGATTCTGGGATATGTTGTCCCAGGCCTCCAGCCTCCTGATACAGGGAGACCATAGAAGAAAGTAGGGATGAAGATCAATATTTTAAAAAATTATATTTATATGTATTTTAATACAGATGCACCTATACTCCTATGTATTAAATATAAATTATAATTAACATAAATATAATTTTTATATATCCTAAATTCATGGCACAATGTTTAAATAAAATCTGTTTGAAGTAACACATATAGCCTGTGTCCCACCCAAAGTAATGTCTACAACAAAGTTTGATGTGTGGGTGGTTTATTCAGCAATATGATCTCAGGAAGAAAAAATGGAGGAGTAGGAAGATTGAGCAGAGGATGAGAGAGAGAGAATATAAAGATGAAATACTACGTTGACCACTAGAAGAGGAAAGTGATTGCTCCGTCTCTTTCTGAGAAGCCCAAGGAACAAAGGGCAGGTCTCTTTAGTCAAAGGTTTGAGTTGCACATGGTGAGCAGTTCTCTCAGACATGTCACACTCTGACACCACTGTGTCAGAGAAACGAGAAGCACATGGTATGTGCCTGAGGTGAGACACTGTTGGGTTACACCTGTGGGGAATCGGCTGAAGCCTATATAGCCATGGTTGGTGACAACGAGGAGATTACAAGCAGTGTACAACAAGGATCTGACACATGCAGGATGCTCCCAGTTATATGAAGAGCATGTATCAGACTGCAAAATGTCTGGAAAGAAATTCGGTAACATATTAGCAGTGTTTATCTCTGGGTTATATAATTATGAATAAGTTTCTGTTTCCTTTTTTTTGTATTTCTTGTACTTTCAAGTTTTCTACAGTTTCCATAATCAGAAAATGCAATAAAAAGTATTGTTAAGGAGCTGAGCTGTATGGTTTGAGAATAAATGTTTATACAAAGACAAGATAACCCAGATAAAGGGTGCTCCTTCTGGATGGAAAGCTGGACCCTTTGACCTCTCAGATTGTAAGTTAGGGTTCTGTGATAGTCCATTTGACTGCAATGCCTAGGGAAGAACCAGGTACAAAGTAGGCCCTCAACATAACACACATTCGCCAAAGGAAGAAATGTATGCAGCAGCACAGATAGAATTAGAAAACTTCTACTTCCAGGAGTTCACAAACTGTCAGAGAAAATTAAAAGCAGAGATTTAAAAAGATAGGGTTACCATATGACCCAGCAATTCCATTTCTAGTTATATACTCAGAAGACGTGAAAATGTATGTCCACACAAAAACTGGTATACCAGTGTTCCCAGCGGCACCATTCATGATAACCTCAAGGTAAAAGAACCCAAGTGCCTATCAACAGACAAATGAACAAAGAAAATGTGGCTTATCTATATAATAAAATATTATTCAGCCATAAAAAACAGTGTAGTACTGATATATGCTACAACATAGAGGAGCCTTGGAAACGTACGCTAAGTGAAAGAAGCTATGGATACAAAAAGCCACATATTGTATGGCTCCTCTATTTATTTAAAATATCCAGAAGAGACAAACCCATAGAGAAAAGAAAGTATTTAGTAGTTGTTAAGAACTGTGGGAAAAGGAGGAATGAGGAGTGATTACTTAATGGGTATGTGGTAATTTTGGGTTATAATGAAAATGTTCTGGAATTTGATAGCAGTGATGGTTGCACAAAATTTGGAGTATGCTAAAAATCACATAGTGTCGACTTTAAAGTCAACCTAATACATGGGAGAAGATATCTGTCAGTGATAAATCTGCCAAAGGGTTAATATCCAAAATATGTAAAAAACTCACACCATTCAACCTCAAAAACCGATCTGATTTAAAAAATAAGGAGAGGACCTGAATAGACATTTCTCCAAAGGGGGGCATACATATGGCCGACAGACTCGTGAAAAGTGCTCATCAGTACCAACTCAGGGAAATGCAAATGAAAATCACAATAATGTATCACTTCACACCTGTCAGAATGACTGCTATCAAAAAGATAACTAAGAATAAGTGCCAGCGATAAAGTGAAGAAAAATTAACCCTCATGAGTTGTTAGTGAGATTGTACATTGGTGCAGCCACTGTGGAAAACAGTACGGAGATTCCTCAAAAAAGCTAAAAGTAGAACTACCATATAATCCAACAGTCCCCCTTCTGAATAGTTATCTCAAGAAATCCAAAATGCTAATGCAAAAAGATACATGCACCACTATGTCCATTGCAACATCATTTACAATAGCCAAGACATGGACGCAACCCAGGGGCCCTTCGATAGAAACATGGATGAAGAAAAGGGGGTGTGTGTGCACTATAGAATATGACTCAGTCATAAAGTGGAATAAAACCCTGTCATTGTGTGACACCATGGCTGGACCTAAAGGGACCCAAGTAAACTAAGACAGAGAAAGACAAATACCATATGAATGAAAATTTGTAGGCATAATCTAAAAAACAATAAACAAAACAAAACAGGAATAAACTCATAAATACATAGGACAAATGGATGGTTGCCAGTGGGAAGGGGTGGGGGAGAGGGGCAAAAAAAAAAGTGAAGAGGATTAAGAAATACAATACAAATTGCCAGTTACGAAAATAGTCACAGGATGTAAAGCACAGCATTAGGGAATACAGTTAATAATAATGTAATAACTATGTAATGGTGTCACATGGGTATTAGACTTACAGTGGTAATCACTTCATAAGTTATGTAAATGCGCAATTGCTATGTTGTACGCCTGAAACTAATATCATATAATATTGTATGTCAACTATTGTTAAAAATTAAATTTTTTTAAAAAGTGGTTAAAGTGGTAGATTTTGTTATGTGAATTTTATTTCGATTAAAAAGGATAGCGGACAGCCCTAGGTAACAACAATGTGTGGTATACATTGGTATTAAAGTCTGGGAGAAGCGAGAAAGACCACACAGTTCTGGGGTCATTGGGGATGGCTTCAAAAAGGAGGTAGGAGTTTAGGACTTCCCAGGAGCAGGATAACAGACATTCCAAAGATGCTTGCTAAATGCTCATGGAATTAAATTCAACTATAAGACATTCCAGGAGGGAGAATCAGCAAGGGCACCAAGAGAGCAAAATGTAAGGTGAGAGCTATGGTTGATTAGTCGACTTCTCTGGATATGGAAGATTTTAACAGTGTAGGACTGGGAGCAGATAAGGCACAAGAAAAACAAATATTTGACATTCATATAAACATTTTACACTGAAAACTCCTGCCTAGATTTTGCTTTTTCCAATTTCTGTTGTTTGTATTCCTAATTATAGAAATTACATAAGAGAAGACACCCTGGCATAGTGGTTTAAAGATCCTGTGCCTGTCAGAAGAAGGTCATGCTGTGGAGCCCCATGATTTTAGTGGTTTCCCAGAGCAGTTTCTAAATTCTAAAAATTTCTCACTAATTCTGCACCACATTCTGTCATCTTCACTCCGGAACCCAGGCTAATTGAATAGCCTCTACCTGAAACTGTCATTGTCATCATGGCAGAGAACAATCGAACTGCACGCTGAACCTTCAAGCTTCTACTCAGAAAGGACATCTCTTCCACTCTCCTCCCATGGGCCAAACTGGGTCACATGACCTTGCCTGAGGTCAAGAGGATGGGGAAAGGACTCCAACTATGAGTGACCAGAAAACCAATCTACTATGAGTTCCCATCCTGACCCGCTACACCTTAGCTTTTGGCTAAGTTGCTTAAATTTTCTGAACTTCAGAGTCTTCATTTATTAAATGAGGGTAATTAATTTTACACAATGGAATTATTGAGAGAATTAGATGAGATCATGTAAGTAAACTGCTTGGTGCAACATAGTAATTGCTGGCTAAAACTAACTGCTCCACCAAAGAACAAAAAAGCCCCTTGAGGGCAGGGATTTCTTTTTACCTACGGTGTACTCAAAACCTAGCATGGGTCTAGTGCACTGTGAGGGCTTCAGTAGATGCTTAGCAGAGGAATGAGTGACTGGATAAATGAGTATATGCTCACTAAAGAAAATTTAAACAGCATAGGAAAGTTTTGAGAAGAAAATAAAATTAGCTTACTCTTTTCAACTAATGCCCAGCGCACGGGGAATGGATTGATGAGCAAGTTATGGGTCCCTTATAACATACATCTTTTCTTCCCCTGGCTCACACCTGATGCAGAAATAAACCTTAAATGCACAGACTCTGCCTGTCTTTCGGAGGGCTGAACACTGTTTCTGAATAACCTTTCTAGCTCAGCAGGGACCTGGCAATAAACAGTTCGTATGGAGCTTCGTGTCCAGACAAGGAACTAGACTGTGCTGGGGGCCTCCAGAAGACAACAACAAGAGACAGGAAACGGAACTTATTGCCCAACTTGGTCCTTCCTGCGATGAGGTCTCTAAAGAACGGAATTCCTCTCTGCCAGGATTCCATTTGCCTGTGATCAACTCGGGATAACAGAATCGTTCCTTTCGAGATTTAAAAAAATAAAAAAAAAATTATTTAAAGGCCCAAAATTTAATTTTATACCAATATGTATGGGAAAAGGAAAATGCAAATAAAAATCACAACAAAACCCAGCCCGACTCAATGCAAAATTATATATACTCTTTCGTTCCCTCCTTTCAAATAAATGTATTCTATATTAAATTTGCTTTCGTAATGTAAAAATTTTCATTACTTGTAGGCCCTGTAGTGATCGGCATGGCCAGTTATTACTGGGGTTTACTACAGGTAAGATAACATCCCCAATAAACGCCCAGGCACTCAACTCACACGCACACATATGTCCACACTACGTGTATGAGAAGAGACTTACGGCTGTCTATTGTAAGGGCTCTTCTAAGGAACAGAAATCCTTGTTCTGTGCAGAGTAATTGATAGAAGCCACAGGGAACCATTTCTCAGTGAAATGGAAGACTTTTCCAACAGATGGCCTTTAAAGACCCTTAACCCTGAGATGCAATGATACAGGTAATAGCCTGATTTAACTTCAAAAGCCCATCGGGCAATAGTTGCATTGTATTTAAGGTCTTTCTATTCCCTGAGGGTCTGACAACAAATGTTTTGAGCACCTGCGCTCTGCCTCCCACTCTGCTAGGAGTTATTAGGGACAACAGACTCAGGACCACAGTCCCTTCCTCTGGGGGGTTTACCCTCTACCTGAGCAAACAATAGACATCCATGGGAAGTTCAGCGACATTGCCAACAACAACACAGCAGATCACAATGCCACAGGAGGAATGAAGTTAATTACCAAGGAAGTGCCACAGATATCAGTGCAGCGGTGTGGATAAATACACCAAAGTGCACAGAGGCAGCTGCCTAACCTATAGGTTTAGATTAAATATGCTGTCAGCAAAGCAGATTTTTCAGGTTTCTTCAGGTAGATGTTTTCGAAAAGCTGCCACCCAGCTCTCAAGTGCCTGACTACACCTTAACACCAGTCCCCCCCAACACACCCTCACAACTCCCCAACTCCACCCCACACAAGGACCTCCCCTTCCACACACACGCAATCATGCCCACACTCACATACACACACCCACACTCTCATATATTGCTCTGTGGGGAAGACAACCGTTCAATGAAATGGCTTCTGCACTGTGAATTGTGCCACCTTTGTGTTTCTTTCCACCCTCTTCCCCTTTGTTCTGACCAGGTGGTCATTGCTAACAGTCAAAAGCTTCCTTAGGAGGCCTTAGAACTTGGCTGGACAATCAAAACACTGCATTTGATCTCTTGTAGAAAACAGGCAAGATCTGAGAGGGACAGAGATTCGAGTATGGAGGATTCTGAGGACATGGTTACTGTTCTTCAAATATTTAAAGGGGAAAATACAGGCTTGCCCTGTCTGACCTCAAAAGTTAGAAGTTACAGTTATAAGACTTGGCTCAACCTATGGCAGGACTTTGAAAAGGCAATGCTCCCTGTGAGTGGTGTGAGCCATCATAGAAAGTGGTGAGCTCTTTGTCACCTGCAGAGGTCAAGTGAAGGAGGACCAAATGTTCAAGGACAATATAGAAGCCTGGCCTGAAAGGCCTCGAGGCCCCTCCCAGCCCAGAGAGTCTCTTCTATTGGATTCCAGGAGTGCTTTGTCATAGAGCCATAAGTAGGTTGAATGAATAAAATCCCTGGGATAAAGTCATGAGGAACAGCATAGGGGTCAACCCTACGGGGGGCAGGGCGGGGAGGAGGGATGGGGCTCTTGTGTCTGAACAAGGGGCCTCACCTAGGAGATGAGAAGGAGCAGTTAGTTCAGGTTTCAATTTCAGATGACCTTGAATACCAAAATTAAAGAATATGGATTTTGTCTTAAAGGTTGTTGGTTACAAACTGGTAGCCAACTGTTGCAGTTTCACTTGAACTACCCAGTATTTGAAGGTATTTGGTCCCAATCCAAGCAGTTTAGAGCTAGTGCCTTGAACTCAACAGACTTTGCACAATAGTATTACCTGCCATCCACTGTGACTGCTGCCACAGATGATGATAAATCACTTAAGGTTTTAAAATCGGCAAGTGGAATGACCACCGTTGTAGGGAAATCAGCATAGCAGGGTCACGAAGCTTATATCTGAGGCGGAGGCGTGTAGAACATTTCCACCATGACAGTCCAGGCCTGAGAAACTTGGGTCAAACCGGAAGAGTGCCAGTGGGAGAGGAAATGCAAACAGAGATGCAGGGCGTATCAGAAAGAAGTAATGAGAGAAGAGAAGCACCTGTAGAGAAAAACCTGTATTGCGTTCAGTTTCCTCTTCACCCAAGATAAGCTGTCTGACAAGGAATGTTGCTCTATTTTCCTAAGGTACATGATGGTGATAAAACCACCTATCTTGCAATGCTGTTTTAAGAATTTGTGACAACTTATTGAAAACTATACAAAATTCTTAGCACAGGTCCTACCACACAGTAAGCTTTTCATAAATGACAGAAAATTTTATTGTATATGATTATTAAAATAAAACTGTGTGATTATGCATATGTGTACATGTGGTATATTGACAGAATGGAAATAGAAGTCCAAAACTACTAATTTTAATACAAATTAGAGGTGCAAATCTGAGGAAAAGACGACTAGCTAAGTCTTTTTAAGTGTGAAAAATACCGGTTCACAGGATACATCCAAGTATAATTTTCTAGCTGAAAACTGACGATACGCACATGCAGGTGGGGAAAAGTCGGGCTGAAGTTTCAGGTTAATTGGGGAGGTTTGGGCAGCAAGTAACCAAAAACTCAAACTCAGCTTAAACAAGATAGAAAACAGGTTAGCTCCCAGAATGGGAAGTCCAAAGGTGGGACAGGTCGCGATTATTTATTTTAAGGGCTCTGTGGTGTCCTGAGAAATTCAGGGCCTTTCCATCTTTCTCCCAGCAGCCTAAACATGTCTGCTTACCTGGAGGCCTGCTATCCTCATGACCATGGCATGGTGCAGTCATGTCAGAGGTGACATCAATGCATGACCGTGAGGCCACTCTTCCTGGGAGGAAATGTTTACTAGATATCCCCCAATTAGGCTAGAATTTGGGATATATTCTTCTCCCTAAGCCGAACCTTGATAAGAAGAATTGCCTCCTCAGTTTGACTTAGATTAATCCGATTTACCCCGAGTCAGGAGTGGACACTCAGATGAAAGGCTGGAATAGCTTCAGGTGGCACATCCTGCATCAGTGGCTGAATCTTGGGGTCCAAGGCTGGAGGGCGATGGCTCCCGATGAACTCTTTCTACAGTCACACGGCTCCTGCAGAAGAGAGTTGCCTGATCCCTTCCACTTCCTTTCTAGCATCTGGGTTTTCTTGTCCTTCTAGGTGAGGCAGCTGCACCCCTCCTCCTCCAGGCATCCTGATCGAAGTCATCGCCATGTTCCTGAAACTAATTCAGTAGAGCAAGGCTATCAATAGTGGTGGTGGTTTCTCACTTCCCCAGCACTGCCTGCAGCGACCCCCAACTCTGGCATTGTCTTTGCAAAACCAGGATGGATTGGTTCAGTTACATGGACTGCCTGCTTCTCTCCTCACCCAATGAGTCACACAACAGGCGGGAAGCTAGAATGGCTGGCTGGTTGCCAGATGGTGGCAAGGGGTGGCTGGCAGATGGTAGAAGGTTTCCCAGTTGCCACGATGAACAATAACTCTGGCCCTAGCAGAACACTAGCTTTTTGTCTCCTTGAGCCACATATGCTGATTGAAAGTGAGTTTGTCTCACTTTCAATCAGCACAGGATTCCTCTCCTTGCCTGAGGTCCTTGTTTATGACTGACCAGGAGGTGGCATCATAGCCTTGGACAGCATAGCTGGCCGCCTGCATTTCTCTGGATGGGGCTAAGGGGAGGAACCCAGATGAACTTGGAACTGTCACTGGTCACTGAACAGGAAATTCATAACGAACCAATCAAAAATTAGTGGTAAGAAAAGACCATTAACCCATCCCCCCATGTCTTGCAAGTTCAGAATCTAAGTCATCCCAGGACAATATTCTCTTACAACAGTCATGAAAATACCACAAACTTTCTGTGGTCTAACATGGTAACAAACACACCACCAGTGAGAAAGTTTGTTTTAAAAGTTTAACCTGCTGGCTCCCTTTCGTAAGTGGTCCTCTAAGACTATTTTTCATCACTTTTCCTTAGATGGTCCCACATTCTAAAAATTATTTTATAAATAATGTGTCCAGCAATAATTAATTTCCTCCATCTTATATTTATATGTCATATTTAACTAGGCACGTAATAAAAAACCAAAAATGGCTATTATATCATTTCCCTTAATCATGTTTGGGGAGAGGTGCTTAAATGCTTTCAATATTTTTTACATTAAAAAATTTGTAATTTTAATCAAAGTATAATCTGCTATAGAAAAACATCCATATCAAAAGGGTATTGCTCAATTAATCTTCGCAAAATGAACACATCATATAACCAGCACCCAGATCAAGAAACGGAGCGCCATCAGCACCCTTGATCATCACCATCCTCACCCTTCCTTCCCGTCTCTACGCACCACCACCCTGACTTCCACCAGCATAGAGTAGTTTCCCTGCCTTTGTGCTTTATGTCAGCAGTTCTTACAGGATGTATTGTCTCTAGTTGCTTTCAGTCAACATTAGCTAAGATCCATTCTTCACAGTTAAAGACCTCAGTGCCTAGTGTATATTCTATTGCATGAATATAACGCAATTTATTTATCAGTTCTACTATTGATGGGCATTTGGGTGATTTCCAGGTGTTGGCTATTTCCGACATAGCACTGCTTTGAAGAATCTGGCACCTGTTTGGGGGAATATATGTAAGCATTTCCGTATGGAGTCCCCAAACCTAGTAGGAAAACTGCTGGGCCATGAGATGAGTGTGTATTCAGCTTTAGTAGACAGATTCTGTTAAACGGATTCTGCCAAAATGGACCCATTCGACGTTAGAGATTTTGGAAAATGTGGAAAATAGTTTATGGACCCCACTACTGTCTTCATGGTCGTTAAAGATCTAAGGACTTCGGTGAAGGACTTCTAATTAAAAGAATTTATTGTCATGTTGTATCCTCAATAAAAACAGAAAGCATTTACTGCTTATAAAATGTATTTCAAATATTTTGACTCTATGATGAAATAGGCTCTCAGCCTGGTTACCCTCAGGCTGTAAAACCATTCTTCATAGGTGATGGCCAGCTGAGGCCTTTGTGCCCACCTGTGGCCTCTTTGTTTGAGAGCATTAGGTGATTGTGGTGCGGGCCGAGGGTGGCTCCAGAAGTATATCTTCGATGGCACACAGTCTCTCTCTTCAGTATAAGGTAGAAAGGGAGGTAGAGCAGGGTTAGAAACACACACAATTTGGGGCAGAGAGGCCTAGGTCTGGACATTGATTTGGCAACTTTCCAGTGTAAACCTGGGACACGTGACTAACCAGAGCGGTTGCCTGATTCCACCCAGGAGTCTATGATTAGCTTGCATTTCTAAACCCAGCACTTTCTTTCTTGTTGGTTGAAAGAGGCTATTAGAATAAAATGTAAATTCCTGACCCTGCCCAGTTTGGTTTCTCCTGGCCTCATCTCCTTCCACTGGGTCCTCTTTCCTCCCTCAAACATGGTAAATGTGTTGTCTTTTCAGAGCCTTTGCACCTGCTGCTCCGTCTGCTCCAGGTGCTCTGTTCCTTTATCTCCATCCACCTGCCTCCTTGCGGTTCAGGTCTCAGCTTAAATGTCAGCCCCTTGGAGTGCCCGTCGCTGACCAACTCCCATAAAGCAGCCCCACCACCACCACCTTTCACTATCCCATGAGCTTCTTTAATGTCCTTTACAGCATATGTCATTATGTGACATCATTTGCTTATGTGTTTATTGTCTTCCACAACTAGAATGAAAGACACAGAAGGACAGTGACAATGTTTCTTATTCATTACTACTTCCTCAGCACCTAGAATAAATAGTTCTTGGCACATGCTAGGTATTCAATAAATGTTTGAGAAATGAAAGACTGCAGTCCAGGCAAAAGGCTGTGGTGGCCCAGATTCAACTACCATTGATTTGCCTTTGAGAAAATAAAGCAAAAACCCAGGTCCCACTCACCATAGTTCCAAACCCTTTCCCTCCGGAGCCCAGGATCAGCAATTGCGTTGAGGCCTGGGTATTTCTCTTACCTTATCTCTACAAATCAATGTCATGAACTTTCTGTTCTGCACAAACTCGCACTAATGCCTTGCATTAATGAATTGAATGAATCACCAATACACCAAGAAGACTGTTTATCTTGTCAAAAATGAAAACTGTTGGCTGTGGTAAATGCAAACCTGGAGTCTGATGGCTCTGCAAGGCCGAAATGCTGTCCCTTGCAGCTTCTTGGGCCCTTGGAGTGGGGTGAGACAGGATCAGTGGGGAAGTCACCTAGCAGAGCCAACCGCACCTCACAGGATGCTGTGTCCACTGAGTGTAGGGAAGACAAGAGGCACTGGTCCCCTCCTCGCGTGGCGTGTCCGTGGACAGCAGCGTTCAGTGACTCCCACAGCTTTGCCAGGGAGAAGGAGCTTTGTTAGAAGTCCTCAGATTTACCAACAAATGTATAATGGTTTTGTCTTTTTCTGGAAACCATGAGTTCATGGGTATCAACTAACCTGTTTTTGCCTTGCTAATGGCACTGCTGGTCAACACTTGCAAGAGGTCCAGATACAATGTAAAACAATGAAAATGTTGAGAAGTTATAGGTGTTCCCCAAAGAGAACACTTCAATACGTAGGTTTCTGCCAACAGAAAAATGAACCAAAATGATGTAATCGACAGTAACAGACCAGAGAATTTTAAAGCTGGCCTGGCTCAGGCCCTTTAAGCTGACATGAAAACAGGCCTCGAATACCCTCTGATTATTCACGGCTTTGATCCTAAAGCACCTATTACCATCAATAAACCAGAATCCAAACTGCCCCTGACCCACAGACTTTTGGCAGGACTTCCATCAGAAAACACCCTTGCCTTCTCTCTGGCGTGAGTCCACTGCCAAAAGCTCTAACGTCTGTGTTCATCTCAGCTCCAGGTGAGGAGCCGAAACAGATCAGGAATCATCCACGCCCACACTCCCACTGAGTCAGCTGTCCAGAACTCCTTGGTTGAGAACATGATGCAATTACTATAACTCTGAGGTCATTCTACTAGTGATGACTCCAAATGCCCTGTTGGGGACCCAAAAGCACTGGGGGAGTGAGGTCTTTGCTCGGAGTCCTTTAGTGTCCTTTGGCCAGCGTAGATATATAGAGACAGCATTCCGTGGCTAGCTTCCACACATGGGTTTCTACCTCAAAGACTCCCAGTGGAGTAGGTAGTGGAGCTGACCCAGTTGGCAGACGTAGCACAGGCATTAAGACTTGAGGCTTGGGGACCTGCGGAGTCCACCTAGGGAAACCCTTGCCTCCAGCAGAGTTTCAGTGTGCTGAGACACAACTGTGCTCGGTTGGTTGGAGATCAGAGCAGAAGGAATGGTAAAGCCAAGAACACCACAATGAGGAAACCAGGATGGAAGCCTGGAATTGGCGTGTAGCAATTAGTGTCGTCAATACACTGGCGAGCCCTTTAGGGTCCCAGGCTGCCTCTTAAAGTGACAATGACTGTATAATGGTTTTTTAACCACTTCTGATACATAAACCTTTGATTATGTCCACTTTCCAGGATCATGGCTTATATACTGTTATTGTCGCATAGTGTTCCCTCGGTCACCTAAGAGGACTCTAGGTCAGAGAATATAAAACAAATGATATGCGTCCCACAGATGAGGATTTTTTTCATATCAATTATCTGCCAATATTTTTACATTGAGAAATTGCACACAAAATCCACATTTACAATCTCTCTTGAGGAATGCTAGGATCTGCCAAAAGCGAGCTTGTACTCCAGCAGGCAGCTTTCCTCCAGAGCTAAGTAGCAGCCTCCTCTTCGGCGAGGCCACAGGCTCTAGGTTCACTGCCATCTACCTGACCAGCTCCCTCATTTAAGTGGCTGGCCCAGCAGGAATTTGAGTGTGAGACTCCTGGGCTAGCACTCAGTACACCCAACAGCGGGTGCGTGTGTGGTGGGATCTGGGGTAACGTTAACTGTGGTGGTGATTGATGTAATTGCTATAGTCCTTACTGTCATTGCTGAGGGTTTATCACTGAAGACTCCCTGCGGTACGGTACCCATTTCGGGGAGACGACATAGGCATAGATCCTCATTGTAGGAGTTTTAAACCAACAGAAAGATCAACATAGGTTGATTTTGTAAAACACTGCACAAATTCAAAGTGACAGTGATTGATGGGGTATAGGAACAGAGGCTTCATAAAGACAGCAGGCGATCATAAATTAGAGGTTCATTGCTCACTGTCACATAAGGAACGAAAGGCTCAGCCTACAGCCTCGGATAGGAGATGGACAGATACAGCCTGCCCCCAACCTCGGCTTTACTTGTAAAGTCCTGGAATATCCACAAGGAGGAGAACCTCTGACTCTAAAACCTGACCTTGTGCATACAGGATGTCCCTAGGAGGGGAGAATTGTTTAGTTCTTAGCATGTGCTATCATTGAATAGAGTATTTCTCCTACACTAGTTCATAGGAGAGGCAAATAGTGTAGACCGGAGTGGGCTTATAGTTGGCTGACTGGATACAAATGCTGGCTCCATACCTCACAACTGTCTGAACTTGGATATCTAAGCTCTTTAAAATTTTCTTGGGACATTTTCTCAATCTATTGAGAATTTGCTTCCCAGCAATTGTCATCATTTTAGCTCAAATAAACTCATAAAAATTCTTACAAGTTTGGACATTTCTTACTTGGCATAGAGTGACAGGGTTCCAAAGAAGCCCACCCAGGACGACCTTGCAGACCTGGATCTATGCTTGGTACCACCAGGGCCTCACTGTGCCCCACTGGCTCCTCATTTACATCAGGTGAACTTGGGTTCTGGATCTCCCTGTTTTAAGGTAAGAAGCCCTGATTTTATTGGAGCTGTTTATTTTAACATCCTCAAGTAGAGCTAAAGGTTAAGAATTGAGAAAACCGAGGCTAAGGCAGGAGAGAAGGAAAAATGGGTGGCTGGTTTTTAACTTTGGCTTTTCAATTGGAATTGCTTTCTGAGAGTCTGAACAAAAACCCAGTTCATCTGGCTCTGAAGATAAGGGGAACTCCCTCCCTCCAGCCCCAAGCTTGGGTATTCTTAGGTGGCTGAGAATCTCTGTGGAGGTGTCGGGGGCATGCCCTATGACATGCAGGAGACCCACATGGAATTCCAACTCAACTGTAATTAATTAATCGACTTGTCTGGGGATGCACACATAAAGGTTGGTTACCTAGTGCTCTGAGATATCACAGCTATCTTAGACAGCTGGGGAGAGAAACCAAGACATGTAAGAAGGTCGAATGCAACTCAGCAGGTAACAGGTCTTTGGAGTTCAATCCAAGAGCGGCAGACTTCAACCCATCACACAATATCCCTAGATTTTTGTTCAGGCTCTGCAGATAACCAAAGAAAACTAAAATTAACATGGGAAACCATGCCATCAAGGCCAGAAACTCCCAGACCCCAGCCCCTTTTAATACTCCTGCAGATACTCAATAGATAGGAAATCTTCCAAGTACTTAGAGAAATGGGAGCATTTAAATAGAAATCGTATTGACTTAAGATGGCCAAAATGGAGGGATACTTTGGGGCTGTGCCTAAATTAATTTCTTACATGCAAATTTTTTTTAAATGCTAGTTCTAGAATTAAATCAAATGAATGGGAAGCATATCTTGATTGGAAATTGGAAGCTTC
The DNA here is from genome assembly GCA_004026545.1 of Mormoops blainvillei. Taxonomy (NCBI): domain Eukaryota; kingdom Metazoa; phylum Chordata; class Mammalia; order Chiroptera; family Mormoopidae; genus Mormoops; species Mormoops blainvillei. The sequence continues at coordinate 23,395 of PVJD01008972.1, forward strand.
CAGAAGGAGCACAGGTAAGTTTTTTTTAAAGAAGTTTATAAGAAATTTTAGACTGTTTCTGAACTAAAGAAGGCTTCTGAAGGTAATAAAGGCCAACACCCCGTTCCTCCTTTTTCTACAACTCCACCGTTACACCCTTTGCTCTCTGAGCTTCCTTGCCCAAAAGTGTCCTCCCCCTCCCTTCTTCCTTTCTCTCCTGTTTCACCTGAATCTCCTCCACTACCACTCGCTACAGGTTTAAGGCAAAATAAGAATAGGAATTCAGACAAGGAGAATTCAGGAATTCTAGTAGCTCCCATCGGAGAAAAGCTGGTCTCTAGTCCTTGGACTAGAACAGAATTAAAGAATCTACCTAAAGATGTCTTTGATTTTCTCCAGGACACTGTTGGGTTTGCAAAGAATTTAACTATTAGGATGTGATGCTGGCTATTCTGACCTATTCCAATTAATACATCTGCTGTTTTCTGGAAGCAAAAGCAACAGAATTACTAAATAGGATTTTCTGGAAAACTCTTGGAGAGTAGTCTCGTTTTTATAGAAAGCCAGGTCACCATAATTAGGATTGATTATAGGAAGCTAAAATGGGATTTAGAAAAAGAAACAAAAGCAAGCATAGGGCTGCTCCGAGGACTATGAGAGGGTGTTTCCCCTTTTCCTTACTAACAATTTAGGAGAAATTAAAATTACCGTAAGAAGGAGAAATTCCTAAGGCCCTTGCAGATACTGGGGCTACTTTATCTGTTCTTAACCACAACCAACTAAGTTGCCTCCTCCCTCAGGATAAAGCTTCTGTGCAAATAGCATAGATATCTAATCAACCAAAGCTTGTTTTTAAATTAGAATTGACCCCTTCCAACTAGGGAATGTTAAGGGGCAATATACCGGGCCCAGCAGAAGTAACGCCTGCTGGAGTGTGGTTGGTACGGTACGTGGGTATCTCACAGGAGATGGACAGCAATTTGAACATTTCACCTAAAACATCGTATGGTGTGCTTGAGTATGGCATTGTTATATTACAGGATTACATGCTTATGATTTTGTAATAAAAGTGTTTGTAATTTAAAATGGGGGCATTATTTGTGGTGGGTCCTGTATATTTTTGCTAATCAGGTCTGCCCCAATTTACCTGATAGGGTGAGATCTTCTTGAAACCAGTGATGCTCACATATCTTTCTTTCGGAAGTGTTAAATATATTTAGAAGTAAATTAGATACTGAACCAATTGGGAAAATAGTGATTTTAAAGGAACTTCCACAATAGAAAAATTATCTTGAGATGGAATGTTTGTTGCAGGACATTCCATTGTGACTTTGGGCCCTTTTCAGTACAGACATCAACAAGGTCAAGCAAGCCGCTGCTATTAAAATAACTATTGACAATACTTTGCCTCTATCTAATATTCACCAATATCCTTTAAGACCTTATGAACTATCTGGAATTAAGCCCAGTATACAAGATTACTTTTAAAAAGAGGCTTATAATTCCATATACAAGTCCCTGTAATTCTATCATTTCAATAAAAACAGAGAGAAAGAGAGAGAGACAGAGAGGCAGAGAGAGAGAATACTCGGTGCGCAGACAGAGCCACCTATTTATCTTAGATACTTAAATATGTTAAATTTCCTAGAGATTCCACTCTAATCCAATATGTGGATGATTTACTTTTATGCTCTAGGATATTACTAGACTCCCCAAAGCACACAATTTACCTATCATAACAACTAGCTATTAGACATAAGGTCTCAAAGGATAAACTTTAATTTTGCTTACCTCAAGTATAATACCTTGGTCATCTCATATCTAAAAATGGCTTACAAATTAACCTGGAAAGACTCAAAGGAATAGTAACCTTTTCTCTTCAAAAAACAAACAAACAAACAAGAACAGCTTAGAAGGTTCCCAGGTCTGATTGGATACTATCACAGTTGGAGTAAATTTTTATGACTGGCCCAGCCTCTATGTGTCATATTAACATTTAATTGACCTGATCCAATTCAGTGGAACCCAGGAGGGAAACAAGCTATAAAAGCTCTAAAGAAGGAATTACCTAAAGCTCCCACTCTGGGACACCTTCATTATAAACTTTCTAACTACTTTTGCATGAAAATAAAGAAAATACTTTTAGAAGTTTTAACTCGAAACCATAGAGGTCAACATAGATGTATAAGCTATTATAGTCAGCAGCTAGACTTGGTAGCCAAAGGGCTCCCTCTCTGCATGACAGCCATCTCCACTAAAGACATGTTAAGCAAACAGAGAAGATAGTTATGGGCTCTCCTTTGTTTATGTTCCTTAGGCTGTCAGTCCACTGGCTCTTGCCTTTTGTACCTAATTTTACTTGAACTCATTGTAACAGTCTTAACCTAGCATCTTTGCTACTTTCTTTGCAAGATGAAGACACCCATGATTATGTTTGGCTTACTGACCACCTTCTTATTCCTAGAAATGGTTTACAGGAAACTCCTGTTGATAATGCTGACTTAATTTCATTTACAGATGGATCTTTAAAAGATAAACAGGGTCATTACTGAGCTGGATATGCAATAGCTTCCATGGTAGACATAACTGAAGGTTCTTTGTTACCTAACTAAGAGCTGCCCAACAAACCCAATTAATTGTTCTAATTCGGGCTTGTCAGCTGACCAAAGATCAAGCAGCCAGCATTTACACTGATAAGAGCTATGCCTTCGGTGCAGCTCAGAACTTTCGAATGTTGTGGAAGCAGTGAAACTTCTTAATTTTCTCTGGGCAGCCCAAAAGGATGGAAAATAGGTTGTAGAATTATTAGATGTTATACAAAAATTGAAGCAACTGGAAATAATCAAAATTTCAGGACATTCTAAAGCTGCCACCATGGAAACAAAAGGAAATTATTCAGCTGATGCTGCAGCTAGATTGGCAATATTAAGCAGCCAAATTATTCAGACCCAGGAATGTTCCTTGCTTCCTATCCAATCAATAAAAGACCTCTTTTATTGTTCCAGTGGACAGCTGCAGAAAAAAGGGGGATAAGGCAACAAAATGGGGGAAACTTTGTTCCAATCAGAAACCAATCTTACCAAAGGAACTCGATTACATGTACATGCTTTAACATGTGCATGAGCTAACACATTGAGGTTCCAAAAAGATATTTTCAGTAAGTAAACAATATCACTGCTACTGTAGCTTATAAAGTGCATAGCAGATGTTCTGCTTGTTCAAAATATGACCCCGGGTAATCATTTCATGTGTCCCAAGGACATTTTCCACTTTCTTTAGGCCCATTTGAGGTTATTTTTAATGCCACCATTGCAAAGGTATAAATATGTGTTAGTTATGGTTTGTATGGGTTGAGGCATTCCCTTATAGGAAAGCAACAGCCTTAATGGTAGGTAAATTATTATTGAGGAAAGTTAATTCCCAACTGGCAAACTCCATCTGAGTTAGTGACCGAGACACTCATTTTACTGGACAAACAATGCAATCCATTTGTAATATTTGGCCTATTCTACAGTATTTCCATTGTGCCTATCACCCCCAGGTCTCTGGATTGGTAGAACATGTAAATTATACAATTAAAACTCAACACGGTAAATTTTCAGAAGCTTTTAATCTCCCTTAGCCAAAAGCTCTGCCTATACTGCTCCCCCACCTGAAATCTGCTTCTTTCGGTGAGCGTAATCTTTCTCCTTACGAAACAGCCACCAGCCGACCCATGAACCTAGGTGAAGGGATATATGAATTGACTTTACTAAAAGGAGACATTCTGCATTATTATCAAGGGCTCATTAACTATCCTATAGGGACTGATAAACTAGTAACAATCATTTCACAGTGAGTTCCCAAGAGATGAAGACTTCAAAGACCACAACTTACAACTAGGAGATTTTGTCCATTCAAAAAGACATTAATTAAAGACTCTCTCCAAAATCATTGGGATGGACCTTATCAGGTGCCTGATTGTGGACAGACACCTGCCTGTCCCTGACACCTGCCTCCATCTGCAGCAGAGATCAAAGGCTTCTTGGGCATGAGCAGCACTGACATCAGAGACAGACAGTTTTCCCAAGACATTGACAAGACCTGTATACCTGCAAATTGATGTTGAACTTTATTAGTTTGATTGTTTTTACCTGTCTAAATAATAATAATAATACTTGTTCTTTGGGCTTTTCTAAAACCTAGGTATATAGCCCAACTGTTAATAATTGCTGAAGGTGTATAAGATAACCTTTATATTATCAATAATACTCTTTTCATGGTTTCTCTTTTGAAAGAATACTATTGCAAAAAGAAAGAAAGGAATGTGTGTGTCTTCAAGAGAAGTTAAAAGGAAGTAGTTTCTCCTAATAAGCTGGTTATTTCTGAATGAGTAAAGAGACAAGCTAAGAAGAACAAGGAAGTTGTAGAAAGTTAATAGAAAAGAAATATTGAGAAAAGAATTTTATGTATAAATGCCAGAACCTAATTATGTGCTTACCCTCTTACCCAGCAAGGACTACTAACTATATTCATTCAGACAGAAGCTGAGGTGACTATACTCATAACAACACGGCCCTCTGTAACTGAGGTTGAGGTACAGGAAATTTACTTCTGCAATTCCTACTGTCCTCTTGGATGCTGGAATTTTTAGATGGTAATTATAATTTACAGCATTGTGTTCTTACAGCCTAGACCCCGATTAAACCTTAAGCTTACAGCTTTCAATTGCATAACTAGTGGGAATCTGATTAGTAATGAACAGCACTTGAGTGGCTCCAATGAGATGTAGATAAGCGATAGTAAATAGGAACTTATCTCAAGGTCAGATTATAAAAACTGAAAAGGTGGTGTGACCTCAAACTAAGTAAATGTTATACTAGATGTAAAACACAGAGAAGTGAGACAGACAGCAAGACCTGGGTCATGATAGCTTATAGGTTAGAAATGATCAGAGTGTTTTTCTTAATGAAGACCCATAGGACTTGACTGCCTCTCATTTACCTGCTTTTCACATTTGAGAAAAATTCGACCTTGACTTCCATCCAAGGTTATGGTCTTGCCCCATCCCCAGTGGTTTATCATTCGGCAAGACAAATACTGACACTAAGACTTCCTGGGAATGAACCTTCCTAGCATCATGGGACCTTGTTATCCAGCCAAAAAGTTGGTCATCAATGCATCCTTTGGTTTGACTTATGAATAAAAGGAGGATGTGTGGACAAAAAAGGAGCCACATAGTAAACTAGACAAACTCGGCGGGGGAGGAGGGGGGGCTGGGGGGCACTGCATGGTAGGTTTTACAAACTCAGAGACCTAAAGTAATTACATAGGATGATCTGAAATTAAAACTTTCTAACTAAAAGCATTTCATGGCAGGCAGGCAGTCATGTCCTAGGCCAGTGTTTTTACCTGACAGTGTTGTCTTTTTTTTTTTTTTTTTTGCATTTATGATAATGTACCTGATTAAGGAACATGACTTATGACTTTGGAATATCAAAGTAATTTTCTTTTTTCATACCCCTCAAAGCACAACCACCTCACCAGAGACCGCAGATCTCCTTGTTGTTTCTATTATCCTGTTAATTGTCAACTGTTAACTATCTTATACCCACTATGTGAAAGAAGTTTGTGTCTATTTGTTTCACTTTTTATCCAGTTTCAGGGATTTCCTCCACTTTGCTTTCTCTGGCCTCCCAATTTATCACCAGTGAATTGGTAAGCCCCTTATGCCTCCCCCTTTGATTGTAATGTAAAAAATAAAATGCAAAGCTGCCGTTCTCGGGAGCATTTTCTCAACCCGTTGAGATTTTGCTTCCCAGCAATTGTAGCCAGTTTGGCTGAAGTAAACTCATAAAATATTGATACAGGTTTGTGCATTTCTTACGTTGACATAACCTAAACTTTTTGGATTTTCTGAGAAGTCCAGATATAAATTAGAGCATTGTTTAGATTTTTAATCTTCTCTGACACTCAAGCATCCATAGCCTGTGTAATAAGGAACTCTCTGACTAAACTTCAGTAAACAGAAAAGTCCAGATGATTCCTAGACATTGGACACCTGCCTCAGTGTTTAGCTGGAATGGGGGATCCCAAATTTCTATATGGACTGAACCATCAAGAAAAGGTCCTTCAAGACCAAAAAAAATACTGGAGATTTTTTTTTTAATTTTTATTATATTTTTTCCATTACCATTTAGTCCCCCTCATACCCCCACTTCCAGGGGCAATCACTACACTATTGTCCGTGTCCATGAGTACATTCTCCTTTTTGCTCAATCCCTCTACTCCCTAATCTCCCCCCTCACTTAGCTGTCATCTCGTTCTCTATGAGTCTGTCCCTAATTTCCTCATTAGTTCAGTTTGTTCATTAGATTCCACATGAGGTCTGTCCAGAAAAAGTCCAGCCATTGTTAATATAATGAGAACAGTTTGCACAACATTGATGTAACATGACATCATGCCAAGGAGAGTGTTCTGGAGTGCTTGTACATGAACAATGATGATTTCACTGTACTAGTTGGTGGAGATGGTAGACTCCATTGAATGAGCATGTGTACTGTGTGACTGTCACATTCAAAATGACTGAGCGAGAAGAGCAATGAATCTGCATCAAATTTTGTGTTAAGTTTGAACATTCCTGCATGGAAACTATTCAGATGATTCAGAAGGCTGCAGCTATGGGCAACTGGTACTTGGCAGCTTCATCACGACAACACACCTGTTCATGCACTGTGTCTCATGCAGTTTTTTTGGTGAAACATCAAATCACCCAGGTGACTCAGTTCCCCTACAGCCCAGATTTGGTGCCCTGCCACTTCTGGCTTTTCCCAACCAAAATCACCTTTGAAAGAGCAGAGATTTCAAACCATCAAAGAGATCCAAGAAAATAAAATGGGGCAGCTGATAGCGATAGGAGAACTGTGTGAGGTCCCATGTTGCCTACTTTGAAGGGGACTGAGCGATCATTGTCCTACGTACAACAATTCTTGTATCTTGTATCTTCTTCAATAAATGTCTCTATTTTTCATATTACATGGCTGTATACCTTGTGGACAGACCTTGTATATGGGTCTTATTTTCTTAACCATTCAGCTACCCTATGTCTTTTGGTTGGAGCTTTTAAGACATTTACATTTAAGGCGATTATTGATAAATATATATTTAGTGCCATTTTATTGTTAGATTATTTTCCTCTTTTTTCTCTCTCTCTCTTTTTCTTCTTCTTCTTAAAACAAGCCTTTTAACATTTGTGGCAGTGTTGGTTTGGTATTAAGAAACTCCTTTAGCTTTCTCTTTTCTGGGAAGCCCCTTATTTCTTCTTTGATTTTAAATGATAACCTTGCTGCATAAAGTAGCCTCGGTTGTAGGTCCTTACTTTTCATCACATTGAATATGTCACACCACTCCCATCTGGTGTGAAATGTTTCTGTTGAGAAATCAGATGATAGTCTAATTGATGCCTCCTGGTATGTAACTACCTGCTTTTCTCTTGCAACTTTTAGTATTCTCTCCTTGTCTTCAGGTCTTACAATTTTAAATGATGTGTCTCAGAGTAGGTCTCTTTTGGTCTAATTTGTTTGGGATCCTCTGAGCTTCCTAGACTTGTGTGTCTTTTTCTTTCACCAGATTAGGGAAGTTTTCAGTCATTATTTCTTCAGATAGGTTCTTGATCCCTTGCTCACTCTCTTCTTCTTCTTGTATTCCCATGATGTGGATATTGTTATACTTCATATTGTCCAAAATGTTTTTTAAGCTCTATTCATTTTTAAAATTCTTTTTTCTGTTTGCTGCTCTGCTTAGGGTTTGTTTGTTTTTTCTATTTTGTCTTCCAAATCACTGACTTGATCCTCTGCTTCATCTAACCTATTGTTTATTTCCTCCAGTGTATTATTTATTTCAGATATTGCATTCTTCATTTCCTACTGGTCCTTTTTTATGGTTTCTATTTTTTTTTTATGCTATTGAGTATCCTTATAATCATTATTCTAAAGTCTATCTGATAAGTTTCTTGCCTCCATTTTATCTAGTTCTTCTTCTGGAGAATTCTCTTATTTTTTCATTGGGGTCATTTCTTTGTCTTCTCATTTTGGCTGCTGCTCTGTATTGTTTCTATGTATTAGGTAGAGCTGCAAAGATGCTGGTGCTGTCCTTTGTCAGACGTTGCCTGTGACTAGCCTGGGACCTGTTTGGAGCTATCAGCAATAAACAGTGCATGGATCCATTTGCTGGGCCTCTGTGTGTGCATAAAGAACCAGGCTGTGCACCAAGGCTGGCTTTTATCTGCATGGGGACTGGGGGAGGGTCAGCTAAAGTCTCAGAGCTCCCAGAGATCCATGTTAGTTGTTAAACTTAATCAATGATATAGACTTAAGCTCCAGAGGGTACAGCAAAGTAATTTCTGTGGCCAGAGCTATTGCTTCCCCTTCAGGCTGATGCCACTTGGAAGGGAGTACTCTATCTGAGAAAGATGGGTCCTGCAGTATGGAGAATTATCAGTACAGGGATCCTGGTGGCTGTTCTTTAAGGTTTTTTCCCAGAGCTACCAGCCCCAGACTCTCCTCATGCATCTCTAGTCCTCTTTGCCCTCACTCTACCAGAGCCCAGGGTAAGTGACTGCAAATGAAATTTTGTCCATTGGACCTTTAAAAGGCTCTCTGTGTCTCTAGCTATCTCTTCCTGGTGAATAGAAACCCCAGTGCTTTTCACAGCTGGATGATATCTGGGTTCCTTTCCCAGCATTGGTGCTATAAGCTGGGAAGCCCAGCTTGGGGTTTAGACCACATACTTCTCAGGGAGAGCCCCCTGGATGCTGAAATATCCCTCTAGCCTTTCAGCTGCCACCCATGGGAGCCCAGCCAGCCCTCTTGCACCTCCTTTGTACTCCCTACCAGTCTCATTGTGGTGAAGTAGATCCTTCTGCCTGTCTTTGGTTATAAGGCTTCTCTCCAGTTAGTGTTCAGTTGGTTATTCAGGACTATTTCTCTACAGTTTAGTTGTAATATGAGTTTGGTTCTGGATGGAGGGTAATGTAGCTTCCACTTACAACCCCCACCCTCTTGGGTCTCCTTGGTATATGTTTTTAAAAAGATATACTGCTCTGGAGGCTAGGAAGTCCAAGATTAAGGCACAAGTCTATTCACTGTCTGGTTGAGAGCCTACTTTCTGGTTCATAGAAGGTTGTCTTCTTGCTGTGTCCTCACATGATGGAAGACTAAAGATTCTTTTGACTCTAAAGAAGCTGAAGATTTGAGAGAGTTTGAAGCAGCCTGAACTTGAAGACTACCCAGTGGTGATTTCAGGAAATAATAGTTCTCAAGATAAAGGGTTTGGCTTTAAAACAGGAACAAAACTACCCTTGCAGATCTGAGATGGTGAATGGATCAGTAGAGAAGGAAATATCATTTCAAGTCTTTGAACTAGTGTTGTCAAAAGTGGAATGTTTTACTGTGGCCTGGGAGAGATTTAGGGGACGTAACAACTGCATTCAAGTATTAGGCCTTATTTGGATTCTGACTCAAATGAAGAAGAAGAAATGAGGTATTTAGGGAAATTTGAAAACTGATAGGTATTAGAGATTGAGATCTTGATAACCGCCAAAACTGAGCAATGGGTACCTCGGGTTCATTTTGCTATTCTTTTTTACCTCTACATATGTTTGGATTTTTTCATAATACAAGTAAAATAAAATTTAAAAATGAAATGAAACAAAGTTTTCTTAACCTATAAAGGTACCTACCATATTGTTGTTAGGAAGATTAAATTAAAGGGTTTAGCACAGTAGCTGTCTTATACTAAATACCCATGTAACATATTATTACCACTACTACTATTACTACTAAGCCTCCTTTTATCAGATGAGGAAACTGAAAGCCAAAAAGGGTAAGCAACTTGTCCAAGATTATCATAAGTTTCATCTGTCTGAGACTACCAGTTGTTCTGGCACCTTCTTTCCAATGATGTCTCAGGGCTGCCTGGACAAAGAGTATAAATCCTAAATGAGAATGAGATAAAGAGTTTCGGTAGTGCTTTCAAAGTATAGCACTAAATCATTCCTGGTTTCTGGAATGATTTTTTTTCCTTTTTTTTTTCCCCCCTAAATCCCATTGTTCCACCTGTCAGTGAAACCATCTTCCATGCACGGGTTAAGCCCAGTTCTCCATGGAAAGACAATGTCATCCATCCCAGGCACAAGTCATGCTTAATAGAGAATGGCAGGGCAGTGTCATCAGCAAAGCTGCCTGGATCTCAGCCAGTTCTCCCACATGGAAGGCGAACTAACTGCCACTCAACCCCCTCTCCCTGGACATCCTCCAGGAATGAGTGACAGGTCCTGCCATGTGGGAAGTCAAAGGCATGGAGGTGGTGGAGATTGTATGGGAGATGAAAGAAACACACTGGGGACGAGCAAAAGCCAAACAGATGGCAGGGCCCTCGCTGCAGGTGGCTAGAAACCACAGCAGCAAGCTGGCCAAATGGGCATATGTATGGCTGAGAGAAAACCAGGAGAGGGACAGAGAGGTGGCGTCCCAGAGGCACCTGCGTAGCAAAGGACAACCGCAGCCAGGAAACTGAAGATGTTCATGGGTTGGTGGAGAATCAAATCGCAACAATGGGAGGGTCTCAGGAATACGGGGCAGAAGTGGAATAATCGGGAACACAGAGCGGGCAGCAGCTGAGAGCACTAGCCGGAAGCCAGCCTGGCCAGGTCTGAAACATCAGGATCAAGGGACCACCACTAACACAGGCACGATGGGCAAAGTTAGAAGTCTAAATGGACTCATACTAAGTGGTCTTTTGCTGTCTCAACAAGACTAAGGGAACAGCTGGATTTCTGTTGGAATCGGTTACCATCCCACTTCTCAGAGACAGCCATCATTAATGGGGATATGCACATATATACAAACATGCATATGTGAACATATACACATATATACACATGGGTGGGCAAAAGTAGGTTTACAATTGTGAGTACACGAAACACAGAGTTAATTCTTATATTATTATTTATTAATTATTGTATTACCTATTTGTATTACAACTGTACACTACTTTGCCCACCCTTGTATTCTCAGATATTCAAGATGGAATTAAACTATATATACATTGACCAACATTTTTTTCACTCAGCTAGATCAAGGACACTTGTCAATGTCTGTGAACTTACTGCTGCATAATTTTAGTGGTCTTGTTGTGTTCTGTCGTGTATATGAACCACAGCCTACTGAAGGGCATATATGGTTTTTCACTGTTAGAGGTAATAATGTAACTATCCTTGGGATTAATTCCTGGATATAGAATTGGTGAATCAAAGGGTATTGGCATTTTTAAATCTTTTATTACATAGGAAAAATAAAAGGCAAAAGACGGTGCCAATTTACCCTCTGATCAGCAGTAGGAAAGGGCAGTTTTCTTCACACTCTTTACATTATTATTATTATTATCATTATCATTATTTTGTATGATTATCGCTTTGCCAATTTGCTATGTAAAGAATGTCATGTCACTCATGTCATTTTTCTATCTACATTCCTTTGTTTATTAAAGAGACTGAGCTTTTTTAAAGTGCATTTGTGACTCCTTAAGTGCAGGATTGATGCCTCTACAGAAAGATGGCTTTGAAGGGGTGGATGAAACCAGCGGACCAGCTGCTCAGAGCCGGCCACCGAGGGAGATTCCTTCTTCACACCTGCAGGTTCTTTCACGGGTTCAAGGCCTTTGCATACATAAAACCCGACTTCTGTTCACTCAGGTGTGTTCTGGCTCTGGAAAAACATGTTTGCTAAGAAAATTCACAGGACATGGGTTGCCAAACCAGGATGCTGATTTATGAACTTACAATAAAGAAATATAATCCTTCCAACAATGGGAATATTCATGTCTAGTGTCTAGGATACTCCTTTCTGGAAGACAAACTAGGAATGAGAAGGCTACATGATGAATACAAACGTATCCCCAGAAACAGAGAAGTAGCACGGGAGCATTTCTAGAGACCAGAATATATCTGCCGACAGGGTCAGGGTCGGACCCACTAGGGAATTCGCCACATATCTGGAAGAAAGTTGTTCTCACCGAGCTCATCCAGAGACCCATCCTCTTCACAGACATGGCCAGGAGAGGGAACTGTGGCTGTGGAAGACTGACAACTCCAGTCTCAGTCACCCCCTGCTCTAACTTACAACGTTAATGAACCACATAAGTCCATGGGTGCAAAAACAGTAGACTCCATTAACACTCTGTTCTAAGCTCCTGGGCCAATCAATCAATATTCTCATTCTCTCCCCCAACCCGCAACCCCTTTCTCTCTCCCTCTGTTTTCTCATACAGTGGTACAAATGTTTTCTTTTTTGCTCTAACCTTCTTTGATTGCATGAATCCATGTTTTGCCTCCCCAACTTATACCTGCCTGAGACCACCCACAAGCTCTCAAATGGGGATATATGTTCCCTGGAGGGTTCAGTAAGGTTGGCTGACTTACAGTAGGAGCCAAAGGATAAACACAGCTTATCTGAGAAAACTCATTTTTCTAAATGTTACATAATTTAAGACATCTCAAAAGTAGAGAAAACATACAATAAGTAGCAGAAGACAAAATGTGTGAGTTCTTCGTGTCAAATATGATTTTGTGAAAAATGAGACTCAAAGAAATTCCAAGTTGCCTGCTCTGCCTGATTTAACCTCTAACGGGTCCCCACCCCCATGTCCACACCCCACCTTGGGAGGGCTATGCATTCAAGCTTTTCTGCCTCTTAAGTGTACTTTGGTGGGAAAGTTTAGCAAGCATAATTATCCATTATAGTAGTGGAAAAGGGCACCCCCTTTACTAGTTGGGTGCCTTCAGGCAAGTTTTTTAATACCTCTAAGCCTCAATTTCCTCATTTGCTGAACAGGTTAATAACAGTAATTGACAGAATGTTTGATGTCATAAAAGTCTATAAATTTTGCAAAAATTGATCTTAAAAAATTATCTATAACAAATCTCAGCTTAGCTCTGGGGCTTTCATCTATGCTGATAGTAGAAAACTTTTTTTTACATAATTTTTTCTTTTTTTTAATATATTTTACTGATTATGCTATTACAGTTGTCCCAATTTTCCCCCTTTTTCCCCCCTTGGACCAGTACCACCATTCCGTCCAGCAGTCCCCCCCTTAGTTCATCTCCATGGGTCATGCATATAAGTTCTTTGGCTTCTCCATTTCCTATACTATACTTAATATCCCCCTATTTTGTTCCTTCCAATTATGCTTCTTAATCCCTGCACCTTTTCCCCCATTCTCCCCCTTCCTCCCTCCAGCTGACAACCCTCCTAAAGATCTCCATATTTGATTCTGTTCCTGTTCTGGTTGTTCACTTAGTTTGTTTTTTTAGATTCAGTTGTTGATAATTATGAATGTGTTGTCATTTTAATGTTCATAGTTTTGATCTTCTTTTCTTAAATAAGTCCCTTTAACGTTTCATGTAATAATGGCTTGGTGATGATGAACTTTAGCTTTACTTTGTCTGGGAAGCACTTTATCTGTCCTTCAATTCTAAATGCTTTGCTGGATAGAGTAATCTAAGTTGCAGGTCCCTGCTTTTCATCACTTTGAATACTTTTTGCCAGTTCCTTGTTGTCTACAAAGTTTCTTTTGAGAAATCAGTTGACAGTCTTATGGAAACTCCTTTGTAGCTAACTTTTTGCTTTTCTCTTGCTGCTTTTAAGATTCTCTCTTGATCTTTAACTTTTAGCATTTTAATTATGATGTACCTTGGTGTGGTCCTCTTTGGGTCCAACTTGTTTGGGACTCTCTGTGCTTCTTGGACTTGTATGTCTGTTTCCTTCACCTAATTAGGGAAGCTTTCTTACATTATTTTTTTTCAAATAAGTTTTCAATTTCTTGCTCTTCCTCTTCTCCTTCAGGAATCCTTATAATTCAGATGTTGGTATGTTTGGAGATGTCCCAGAGGCACTTTACACTATCCTTGGGTGTTGTTTTTTTTTTAATTCTTTTTTTCTTTTTGCAGCTCTGGTTGAATGTTTATTTTTTCCTTGTGTTCCAAATCATTGATTTGAATCCTACCTTCATCTCCTCCACTGTTGGTTCCCTGTATATTTTTCTTTATTTCACTTAGTGTAACCTTCATTTCTTCCTGGGTCTTTTTTATTTTGTTGCCATACTCAGTGGGTTCTTTGAGCATCCTGATCACCAGTGTTTTGAACTCTGCATCTGATAGGTTGGTTTTCTCTGTTTTGTTTCATTCTTTTTCTGAGGTTTTGCTCTGTTCTTTCATTTGGCCCATATTTCTTTGTCTCCTCAATTTGGCAGTCTCCCTGTGTTTGTTTCTGTGTATTAGGTAGAGCTGCTTTGACTCTCTGCCTTGGTAGCATGGCCTATTGTAGAAAAGGCACCTGTAAATTGTGTGGGGCAGAGTTTTAGATAATTGCCAGGACGGGGCAGCCTACTTCACCACTCTGTGACTCTGTGCAGGGGGAAGGCTCAGAGAGCAGACAGTGCTGCTGTCCAGCTTCTAGAGGTTTGCCTAGCCATCGCCTTGTGTGAATGGCGCACTTCCAGCTGTTGTCCTGGTGCTGAATCCCACAGGGGGTGGCTTTGGGGACACTTTAAGTCAGTGTGTGCCCTTTAAGTAGAGTCTCCTGGAAATCTGGCAGCTTCTTCCACTGCCCCAACCCCCACTGGTTTTATAGCTAGAAGTTATGGGGGTTTATCTTCCTGGCACTGGAACCCTGGGCTATGTGGTCCAGCCTGGGCTCAGATCGCTCTCTCCCAAGGTTTCCCTCCCAATTTGTATCCACCACATGTGAACAGGGGGACCACTCGTTCCACTGCTGCCACCTCTCCACGCCACACTGCATCACCACATCTCCACACTCCGCTGCCCATCTCTGTGTCTCTGCCCCTCCTACCCATCTGGGTGAATGTGGCTCCTTTAAATCCTTGGTTGTCAGACTTCCATACAGCTCAATTTTCTGATGGTTCTGGGTGTTATTTGTTTTGAGGTCTAGTTGTAATGCTTTCCGTGGTTGCACAAGGTGGCAAAGCGTGTTTACCTACACCTTCATCTTGACTGGAAGTCTGATAGTAGAAAACTTTTAATCCTTCAGTGTAACTTGGCTTTTTCTAATTCAAGACCTTCTTCGGGAGTAAATTTCAACATAAATTTCAAGGCTCACCCCTTATCTCCATCCCGGGAGGGTACAAGGGGTTTCTTTATAGTTTAGGACAGAGTAGCCTAGTCAACCTCCACTACTGGAGTTCACATCTCTTCTGGTTCACATGCTTGAAGCGTGCCCGCCAGCCATGGCCACAGCCTGGAGCCAACGGGGAAGGCAGGGCTCGCCGTCCTCTACTTGGGTTGATCTGACTTTGCTGGTACCTGCTATTAGGGCCTGTCCTCAGGTGTATGCAGCTCTATATGGCAGCATTTAACTGTCTCCTGGCCTCCCAGTGTGCAGACCCTTAAAGGGGTAGCTAAGTCTCTCTGGCTGCCACCAGGGGCACATGTCCTACTGGGCTGTTCTCCTGGGTGTGTCTGCTGTTACTCCCAGTGCAGCACATTGGCACTTGCTCCTGGGCTAAAGTTCACACTTTTCTTCACTCAAGGAGCTGGGGTTGAGGTGGTTGCAGTTGGAGATGGCTGTCTTTGTGAAACCTAGTTGACATTCTCCCAAGGGTAGGGACAGTCAGAGCCCAGGACTGCTCTGCTGTTCATGAAACAACTGCCTGGTTTATCCTCTGCTGCTGTGTTTCCCTCTAATTAGCCTCTCACTCTGAGGAACACGTCCCAGCAGGATGTAGGGCCTCTGACCTCAGCTCTGAACCATAAGCTATTCATGTGTTCCCAATCCAGGAAGAGTGAAGGAAACAAAATTAAATAAAAGTCTTAATAGTCAAAAGTGAAATAGTCTACTGACCAAAAAAAAAAAGATGGAGAATACTTATAAACTTGAAACACATACAAATCATGACTTAAAACAACACACCTCTAAGTATCACAAGAATTAAGTAATGTTGAGTTCCTGGAGAATATAAGTGATATATAAATGCTAAACAATTTACATTTGCTTAACCACTTAGGATGCTTACCAAAGTATCATGCAATGCTGATATTCTAGAAGAGTAATACCCCCCAAAAGCAAATCACTTCCAAAGTGGCTTGACGAATGACAAGGAAATAGCAGTTTTATGAATCTGATACTGATGTTTTATGTGACAATGGTACACATATTAAAAGAGAAAAATCTATCAATATCTCCAAGATAATATTATGGTGCCTGGGTAGCTGCACTGGCTTTCTGAAGAAGTCATACCAAAATAATAGCTTTCACTAAAGGTATGGGTACATGCAGAAATGTGTTTGCTGTTTCAGTGAACGTTACAGGAGCACAGATGCTGGTACTATGCTAAATGTTGGGAATACAAAGATAAGTAAAGTAGGATCCCTGCCCTAAGGTCACTCACCCTCTCTTAATATTTCACCTGTGTCCTCTATCTTAATAGCACCATCCCAGGAACTCTCCCAGTCTCTCCCTGACCTCAGCGACCTGGCAGTCATCCTGTACTCCTTCTCGTCTTTCAAATGCCAAATCCAATTAGTTACCAAGACCCAGGATCACTTCTCCAATCGCCATTGTTTGAGAGCTGCTCCTGGAGTGATAACTCCCCTGCACTTACAGGCTGCCTTGGCATTGGAGGAGGCCCTGAGGCAAAGAAACAAGGAGGGCCTCAAACTGTCCTGCACAGCTGCAACTGAAATACAGGTAGAACCGGGTATGTGACGAGGGGTACCCGAACACCTGTTCCATCAATTACACTACTGGATGAGGGCCACAGAGCAGAAAGATGATGAAATGAACATTAAATGGAGAGGCAGTGGGGATAAGGGACCAGAGAAGGATGGAATAAAAAAGATAAAGAAAGATGACAGAACAGGAGCACGAAGGAGATGGAACAAGGAAAGGAAGGAGTCAGAAGCCAAGGGAGAGGGAACAGTCAGGATCCCAGGAAAAGCTCAGTTCACCCAACTAGGGGAACAAGTTGTAGAGCAGAGAGCAACTTTTCAAACAAATAAGAGACACAGTGCTGCTTATTAAAAACGCGTTAGGAGCTCTTACAGGCAAGCACACTTTTCAGATAATGGAGGTGGGGGACAAGAGGGTAGATGAAACATAGTTGAGAAAATCAGAAAAAAATGACACTGCGTTTCACCCCAAAATATGGTCATTTTTTTAAATCTTCACCTGAGGATATTTTGATATTTTATTATTGATTTTAGAGAAAGAGGAAGGGAGAGAAAGAGAAAAACACTGATGCGAGAGAGAAACATTGATCAGTTGCCTCTTATAGGTGCCCTGACAAGAGACTGAACCCTCGGCCCCTTGGTGTATAGGACAACGCTCCAACCCACTGAGTCACCTGGTCAGGGCGTGGTCGTATTCTTAACAGGCCGACCTGAGAATTTGAAATTTGAAATTTGCAACTTCAAGAAAGAATCAGCAAAGGCAATTACCTGGCCCAGGTGTCCCACAATGTTTGACAACCTCTGCAGCTGGAAAAATGTGTGCGCTCTGCACTGACCTGAGATTTCTAATGTAATGTGATTGGGGGGTGAAAGTGGGGAAGGGAGCTGGTGCTTAGAGAGCCTCTCTCCTCCAAAACTACCCTTCTCAACAATTCACTGATGCCTGAAATTCCACCAAGTTTTGTATCTGGTAGAAAGAAACAAAGGAACGAGGCATTACTGAGTGTCTGTCCTATGCTAGTTCCATGCTGGAGGATTTACATATATTATCTCATTTACTCCTCATGACATCCTCTGAGGGAAATATGTTTAATCCTCATTTTCCAGATGAGAAAATTAAAGCTGGGAGTGATTAAGGAATACTTCCAAGGTCAC
The DNA here is from genome assembly GCA_004026545.1 of Mormoops blainvillei. Classification (NCBI taxonomy): domain Eukaryota; kingdom Metazoa; phylum Chordata; class Mammalia; order Chiroptera; family Mormoopidae; genus Mormoops; species Mormoops blainvillei. The sequence continues at coordinate 41,249 of PVJD01008972.1, forward strand.
ACAGCTAACAAGAGGCAGAGCCACGACTCAAGCTGCGCCTTTTTCGCCGAAGTCCCCCAGCTTTGCCCTGAACAATGCTGCATCCATTTTGCATGACACTTTACTTCCTGGTACAAAGGGAATCACCACGAAAAGGAATCACACACTTTTAGATGTCACTAACTTTGTCCATTCATTCAATGCACATCTGCTGAGGATTTTGTTGGATTCATTCATTCACTAGCTATTTACCCGATTCTGACTACATGCCAGGCACAGTGCTAGGCACTGGAGACACATCAGCAAATCACCCAGATGTGATCCCTGCACCCTGGTGGGAGAAAGGAACATCAAACAATTAAGTAAAATAATTACAAATTGAAAATTGTGGAATATGAACTATGAAGGAGGTTGACACAGAGAGTAGAAGGTGACATTTCAGACAAGCACTGAGGAATAGGAGGGACAGCCAGGGAAGCTGGGAGAAAGGGGTCCCAGGTAGCAGAGACAACCCATGAAAAGATCCAGAGCATGAAACAAGCTTAGATAAGCCTATCAAACCGAGCAACGGTGAGTGTAAGAAATGGGTATGCAGGAGGCTTGAGAAACAGGCAAGGCCAAATTTTGCAGGGTCTTGAAAGCCGTCTGGGACTCGCAAAGGAAGCTGTATAGATTTCAATCAGAGAAGGGGTGTGATTCATTTATTCCTTTAAAGATTTCTCTGGCTGCACGTGGACAATGGGCTGTCGGAGACCAATGGAGGAGACGGGGAGAAGAGATAGAGGGCTGCTGCAGTATTCCAGGAAGGAGACAGAGAGGCCTGGAGTAGAAGGGTGGTATAGAGTGGAGGGAAGTAGCTGGCTCTGAGAGCCTCCGCAGTTTGTACCAAGAGGAGCTACTAACAACAGATTAGGTATGGGAGGTAGAGAAGGGGGTGACTACGGGGTTTCTGCTGAAGAAATTCAATAATGAAGCCAGATATTGAGATCCTTTGATAAAGGAAGAAAGAAAATAATGGTTTTGATTATGAACTCTTGGTTTCTGAACTTCGACTAGTCTATGAGACATCCAAGTGATGATGTCTAGTAAAAATCTAGCTACGTGAGTCAAGGACTCAGAAGAGAGGGCAGCTCAGGAGATGCCAATTTTGGAGCTGGTAGAGGACGTAAAGCAAGAGAAGAAGCCCAAGGAAGAAGTTGATGTTTAAAGATCTGGTGAAGGAGGAAGATACAGCTAAGAAAACTGAGGAGGAGCAGCCAGTGAGTTTGGAGACAAAACAGGAGAGGATGACGTATATCAGGGCAGCAAAGAGAGATCATCTTAAAAACAATTCTAGGGTTGCTGAGAAGTGAAGAAAGATACAAGAGTAAAAGGATAAATAAGGTATAATTTTTGTCCCAGAAGAGTTCACAGTCTGATGAGAAAGAGCAATATAATTGATGAAGGAATAAAAAGCTAGGGTAACATTTATTGAACACGTACTAGGTGACAGGAACTAAGCTTAGTGATTTATATGCATTATCATCAAAACCGTCAGTGAAATAGGAATCATTATTATCCTCCTTTTACAGATGAGGAAACTAAATCTCAGAGAGAGTTCGTAGCTGACTGAAGGTCACAGAGCTAGCGAGGGGGAGAGTCAGGATTTAAAGGTAGACAGCGTGACTCCCAAGGCACATGCTTAACCACAAAGCTGGGGAAATAGACATGTAGCTCTTCCCCTATTAATACTCTCCTTGGTTCTTCCCTGCCTAACTTCTGCCTCTCCCTTATTCCCACATATGTCCTTGCTCAGGACCTGGGACAGCCCTTCTCCCTGCAGTGACCTTGTTCAACGTGTCGCTGATGCTCAAAGAGGCAGCCCCAGCATTGGGGCTCATTGATGTTTCACATCCCCTCCACCTCCTCACAGCTGCAAGGTTAATCTTACTGGGACACTAAACCTTGCCCAAGGTCCCCACAGGTGCCCCAACACCAAGACCTGGGCTGGGGATACTTAATCTTCATTTTAAACCCAAAACCGATCAGATCAGTCTCCAACATTTTTGGACATGGTTTGACATGGCAGAGTAGAAAAGGAAGTAATCATTGCTGATAAAACTGAGAAAAATGGAAGAAAAAGCTATTTTAGCTTAAATTGTTTCCTATAAAACAGTTTTGAAGGTAAAAGGTACTATCTTCTTGTCAATGTCAACGTTCCTCCTGCTGGCTAAGTGAAATTATGTTTCTGTCAATGATGAAATCACTCCAAAAAGGAAGTGATATTTTGTTTGGTCTCTGGAAGGAAAGATTAGGTCTGATGAAACTGATAACTTTATGGATGCATAAAACAACATTTGTACAGGACACAAGTGAACATCACCAAATTTCTACTGTCTGCAATGAGTATATGTCCAGAACTCTTAAATCTTGCCTACCCTAACTTGGCTCAATTTACTTGATAAATAATTTTTCACTGATTTTTTTGCCTGTTGTGTGGATGACAGATATAGCCAGAGACTATATGTTACTGCTTTCTTTCTATTGTCTATTATCCAAACTCACTACCAGACTGTCAGCAGCCAGTATGCAGATAGACACCTTTGTTCTCCTCCCCATAACTTCCAGCCACACCGTCTTGTTCTTCCGACCAGTGCTACTCTGTCACCTGTTCATCTGAGGTCAGATGTATCTCAAAATCAAAACCCGTTTAAGAAATGCCTCATCCTGCATGAAACCACGACGCTCAAGGCTCTGAGCTGAGGGTTCCGGGCACGAGGTTTCCAGCTGCGCTTCCTCTCCCTCTGTGTGATGGATGACATGCCGACTGAGTCCATGACAGTTAATGCCCTCACATCTAAGGGGAAGTTCCCAAGACCTACAGCTGCAGAAAGAAACAAAGGAATTGCTCTGAAGGGTTAAAAACAACACCCTCCTGTGGAGAGAACCAAGTCCCCTTCGCTTCCTAGTTGCTGGGCTGAAGCTCCCAATTGCTCTGCATCTAGCATGAGCTCGTGCCCAGAAAACCAGAAGTGAGAATTAGATGCAGGAGCATCTGTGTCCTACCTTATGGCACAGCTCTGGTGCTGTTCTCAGATTCTTCATGGCTGTGTCTTCTCAGGCTAACAGTTGATGTAAGTCATGTGCACCTTTTGGAAAAGTGTAAATGTTGGAGGCACACCAAGCCAAAAATTGTTAAGTATTTGAGAAACAGAGAAGGGATAGGAGAAAAAAGTGAAGGAGAATTCAGAAGAAAAGTTTCACAACTTTCATCAATCCATCAAAAAATATATAAGCAAATGCCATTTTTATCCCCCAAATAGTCATACAAATAATAGAAGTAGAAGTAAAAGAGAAAAATTTTTCTAAATTATGCATTATACAAAGTATCACATTTCCTCCCACTTCTGTCCTCTTCCTCCTTCTCCATCCTGACCCTGCCTCGAAATAAATCAAATTTACAGCCTGAGATGTGGTCAGTTATAATATGCAACATTATTCTGTGTATCATCCAGAAAGAAAAAAAAATGCTGCCAATTAAAACCTGACACACACCTTGGTTTTGGAGATGTTAAATGTAAAAGAAAAGTGTTCATCAAAAAATCTGCGAAGCACAACACACACAAGCACACATCACACTCATTAATTAATTTCTCTTGCAAGGGTAGAAAACTGTCATCAAGAGCCAGTTTTCCAAACAGGCTAGATTTGTTCCACCCCTAAAAGGAAGGGGGTAGGGAGTTTGAAGTTTATTTTATGGCATACATTTGCTGCCTGAAAGACAGCTCAGAACACCATTGACAGATAATGGACCACATTTCATATCTGAGAAATGTGTCTTCTTTTTAAAACTGAAAGCAGAGAAAGTCATTAGATTTGCTTTCACTCTTGCCACTGAATGGCAGGGCAATTTTCATCATTACTATTCCTCTTTGTTTTCTTCATTTTCCATTTTCCTCTCTACATTCATCTTTATTCTCACTTTTTTTTTTTTACTTAAAATCTCATTTAGTTGTCTCCATATTTCATTAATGTGGCCTGTCTCAAAGGTCCTTAATAATAACTTATTGTCCATGTTTATTACATTTGATAGGAAGTAATTTTATTGAAGCCACTTTTGTCTCCTCGTTTGCAAGTAATCTTGGGTCTCCACACCAGTAATACTGTTCCTAAGAAGGCAGTGTTTTTTGCATTATGCTTGTTTGCTATAACCAAGGAGATAATAATGAGAACTCATGAGGCTAAAAAGCAGGTACAGTACCTCTCTCTCCAAAACAGCCCAGTGCTTAACTATAATGAAGATGATTTGTATTTATTAGGCATAATGTTCATGGCACCTAATAGTGCCCATTTTCTCTGCAAGACTAAGGATTAGTTTAGATCAACTTACTCATTACATTGGTTATTTGTTAAAGCCTTAACTAGGTCACTCATACAAAATTGGTGCCAATTAATTGAAATTTAATTATTCATCAAGTCAACATTAATTAAGTGCCCCACCTTTGCCCAGACATTCTGACAGGCACTGAGAATAGGTCAACAGCAAACACATTCCCTGGCCTCAAGTTTAGCAGAAGGGAAACACATTTGAATTAGTCCTTTCCAGCTGCTATAACAAAATTCCACAGGCTGGATAGCTTATAAACAACACACACTTATTTCCCACAGTTCTAGAAGCTAAAAGTTCAAGACCAGGGTGCCAGCATTGTCAGGTGAGGGCTCTCTTCCAGGTGGCAAACTTCTTGTCATAGCCTCACATGGTGGAAGGATCTAGGGACCTCAGTGGGGTCTCTTTTATAAAAGCACTAATCCCATTCATGAAGACTCTACCCCCATCACCTAACCACCTCCTTTTAACCTTCTAATGACATCACATTGGCCATTAGAATTCAACCTGTGAATTTTAGAAGGATGCAAACATTCAGACCATAACACCCAGCAACTCTTAGTTAAATTAGCACTGCCCTCCCATATTTCACACATCTAATAGCAGTTACTACCTCCTTCTCTGGGTCCCTGCTCTCCTTAATTAAGACAGTCCAAGCCTACATCTACAGCATTCCCACTTCCTGATCTCACCAATGCCCACAAAATATATTCTTGTGAAAGAAAAAAGAAAAGTAAAGCATCAATGAGAGGCATGGCCGGTTCCATTATTTATGTCCTCTGATTCATTTCTCTGGGGCTGTCAAACAAAAACTAGAACATGTTTCAATGTTACTTTAACCATTTATCATGAAAAAATTTAAATATATAAAGTAGAAAGAATAGAATATCAACCCCATGTACCTAGTCCCAGCTTCAATAATTACCAACAATTCTGACATTTTTATTTCATCTCTGCCCTCCACCTTTTTTTTTTTAATTGTACTTAAAAGCCTGGATCACCTATCATTTTACCCATAAATACTTCAACATGCATCTCTAAGTGATTGGGTTTTGGTTTTTTTTAACTTCACCACAGTGTCATTATCTTAGTCAACAAAACAAATAAGAATTTCTTATTATCACCTAATAACTTGTCTTATTTTTCCCTGATTGTCTCAAAAATGAATTCTTACAGTTTAATTTGTTTAAATTGAAATTCAAAGTCCACAAATAGAATTTGTTGATTAGTCTTCTAGTCTCTCTCAATCCAAACATTTTTTGTCCCTTCCTATTTACCCACTAAAAAGTCTCCCCATGAACTTTCACCTAGTCTTTGTGTAGCCATTGATTATCATTACCTAGAGCCACTATTCCATTAGGGATTTTATTTCAATTAACCAATCCTTTTATGTTACAAGTATACCACAGAATAACATAATTTATCCTTGAATTGGTTAAGTTAAATCAGGAAAAAATGAAGTTCAAAACATTTTTAAAGGACCAAAAACACACTTAAAACAGTTATCCAAAAAAGATAAAAATACTTTTCAACCTACAGATGCCTCCACCTCTATTACGAACAAGAATCCTGTTTTAATATCTAAAAATTGCACGAACCCTCTACCTGATAGTAGTGGTTCTTTGAATACCCATTGATTAGGAAAATATAAATGATGAAAAGTTTTTATAAATTCAGGAATCTTCTCAACAGATTTGTATTAAGTTGATCATGACAACACACATACTTGAGATACAGCAAAGTGTCTGTCCTAGAGATAAAATAAAACATTTTCAGTTACAGTAGTGCTCCCTTATCCACGGGATCCATTCCAAGGTCCCCAGTGTAAGCCTGAAACCTTGGATAGTACTGAACACTACATATACTTTTCCTTCCTACACATACATACCTGCGATAAAATTTAATTTATAAGTTAAGGGTGGTGGGCATATAATGTAACAAACTGATCATGTATCATAGAAATATACACCTGAAACCTATATGACCCTTTGAGCCAACATCACCCCAATAAACTTAATAATAAATAAATACATAAATGATAAAGTAGACACAATAAGAGAGTAGCAATACTAACCAATAATAAAACAGAACTGCTATGACAATATGTGACTGTGGCATTAGTAGGTAAAAAAAAGTGTGACTTGAACACAAGCTCTGCAATACCAGGGCAGTCGATATGACAACAGAGAGGGCTACGGAGTGACTTATGGGTGGGAAGCATATATAGCAAGGATCCACTAGGCAGGATGGAGCAGAATGGTGAGAAATTATATCACATTACTTAGAATGACATGCAATTTAAACTTATGAATTGATTATTTCCAGAATTTTCTATTTAATGTTTTTGGACGGCAGTTGACCATGGGTACCTGAAGCCACAGAAGGTAAAACCACAGGTAATAGGAGACAACTGTATACAGGTTGCAATTTTTCCCCATTCTGTCTCACATCCTAAACCATGCCCCCTCTGGAGAAGAAAGACGCTGACTTGATGACCCAGTGTTATATTCTCCTAGGGAGTGAAGACCCCCAGTAATGACTTAAGGGGTGGGAGTGGGGCACAGCTGATTGAGCCCAAAGAAGCCAGAGAAGTTGAGTTGATAGACATAATAAAAAGCTGATCAAGAAAGACAGACTGTGAGGAGAAAATTCTTTAGGCTGTCAGAGAAAGTCTGTGGGAATTTACAGAAAGTAAAGAGCAAGAATCTGTGGCCAGATCTGCTCCCCGATGCATCCTTCACCATTTAAAATTTTCAAAAGAAACTGGAGAAGACTCAAATTCCTACTTCAATTATACTAGACACCAGGATTTGACAAGAATTACACATGTACGTGTGAGACACAGTGATGATTCAGTTGACAGCGTTTCCTTCCAGATCTGCAATTTCTAGGCAGCCCACTCCCCTTTCCCCATTTCATTGGGGTCCTCAGTCCAGCAGGAGGCCATTATGAGTATCCGGTAGTTTGGTTTCTAACACTTCACCTCTAGGCTCTACTATCATCTTCATCCCACAATAATATTAAGATGCTCTCCATTAAGTGCCTCGCTGCATGAATCCAAAAGGTAAGCAAGCATATTCCCCGCATAAGAGAATCTTTTATGCTAGAGATTGGTTCCACAGGATGAACCAGAGAGTCCACAACACCATCAGTCCTAGTAGTCATCAAGGGAAGGGACCCCCAATAGCCTACTCTATTGCTGAGGTCAAAAAAAAAAACCATGGTGCAACTGTCTGGCAAGTCTGGTTGCTCCCAGATAAGATGTGGGGCTAATTAGACTGGTGTCCTAAACTCTGCAGTTTGTAGCACTCACTGTTGGGGGCCCCAAACTTAACCCTCCTTCTCTGCAATATACCATTTGATATTTCTGCTGATATCCTTTACCTGGTCGAAGGCATTTTATTCAAGACCTTGTCATGTGAAACTTTTGAAATTGTGAAGGAGTGAAGCGATTTGTCGCAAGTGGAGCTGGCTTTACAGAAATGCTGAGAAGGTGGGAGCAGTTTCAATCCATCAATCTGAAAGAATTTGCATAACATTTTGGATGAGTCAATTCCCTAGAAAGACAGCTCAGAAGGGGGGCGGGGGCAAGTGGACCCGAGGAAAATGGTGAGGTTGCCAGCTGAACAAGAGCTCCTGTTTCAGTATTTTTCCTTACAGAGCTCTTTTCGCAATATGCAAAAACCAGAGGGGGCGACTTGCCCTGATCCAAAAGGCTAGGTAGACTCTTTTCATCAAGCTTCTAGCCTGATATTCCTCTTAACGATTTCTTTAGAACTGCTCGACCAGAAGGTGCTCCTGAAATGCAAATCAGGAGGAAAACAAAACAAAACAATATTATGTTGACACTAATTCTAGCCTTGAGATATGAGTCCTGACAAGAGCAACTTAACATTTCTCTTAGAGAATTATGTCTGCCCCCCCCTCCCCCAAGCAAAACTGGACAGTAATAAAGCCAGGGTCGGCATTCATTCATTCATCCACTTATTTATTCATTCACTCATTTATTCAACAACCACCTGGTGGGCACCGCTGTGCTGGGGGATACAGAGAGAAACAGGATGGAGCGCTGCTGGTGGATGATTTCCTGATCTAACTGCGTCGCTAACCTCAGAGCCACGTGGTGTGATGAGGGCACAGGAGTGAGGCTATCATGCCGCGGACAGCGTCCTAGTTTTTCAGGGGGGGTGAGGAAGAGCTACGGAGGGGCCCGCCTTTGCAGTCTTACTTTGGCTCTTGGTTTACTGCAGCTGCAGACTGTGGCCTCAGGGTTACTAGAGGCTTGGTCCCACCTACCCCTGCAAGAAACTCCATGTCTCAGGTTTCTGCATTTTCTGTGACAAAAGTTCTCACCCAAGAATGACAGTCACCTGAGGAAAACAATTTCTGTAGAAAAAGGAGAGTGGCTTAACCAAAAAGGCAAGAGCTCTTCCCCAAGAGGGTGTGGAAGAAGAAAGGTGACTTTTAACAAAAATCTACTCCAGATGGGTAAGAGACAGCAAAGATAAGGTGAGAAAAGAGAAGACCGGGCTCTATTTCATTAATTAAAATTATTTTTGAGCTCATTGTAGATTTACATGCAGTCGTAAGAAATAAGATCCCTTGTATAATTCCTGTTCCCAGTTTCCCCCAGGGAAAACATTTTGCAAAACCATACTATATTGTCACTGAATAGGATACTGACATTTATACAATCCACTAATCCTATTTAGGTTTCTCAGTTCTGCTTGGACTCATTTTTGTGTGTGTGTATGAAGTTCTATATAATTTCATCATCTGTGTAGCTTCATGTATCCAATACCACAGTAAAGAAACTGCACAATTCCAACACCAAGGGATATTTGCGTGGTCCCTTTATGACCACATCCACCTCCCTCCCACCACCCCAATACCTGGCAACCACTAAATCTGTCTCCCATTTTTAACTTTTGTCATTGCTAATTATTATATAAATGGAATTATACAGTATGTAGCTTCTTGACATAATGACTTGGCTGTTCATTCAAGTTGCTGGGTGTATAAGTAGTTTGTTCTTTTTTCATTGCTGAGTAGATTCTATGGCATGGGCCTATTATAGCTTGACACTGTACTTGCTGGACAATATTTGGGTTGTTTCCAGTTGGGGGCTGTTGCGGATGTGTGTACAAGTCTTTAAATGCTGAGGGGCATGGAAGTTAGAGACCACATTCCGGGGCAGGCCCCATTTTTAAATGGCCACTGAGCACTGGGCTCACTGTGCACAAATCAGCTATGGAGGTAACATATTTTGATCCTTTAGATGCTGGGCTGGCTGCCGAGTCCCTGGGATTTGAGCTTCTGTCACCACATGCCCTCCAGTCGGCACTAGGACTGGCTTGGAGGAGCCTCAGCAGCACAGGCAGGAAGGAAGACCAAGTGTCCCCGCTGCTCAGTGGGGCTTCTAACTACCCCATATCCCTCTGTTTCCTCAGCTTCCCCAAGCATAATGTGCAGAGGAAGGACCTGCAGGGTTGCTGCAGTGCAGATTCCTGGGCGCTGACCCAGAAATTCTGACTCGGTCAGTCCAGGGTGAGCTCAGCAACCTGCATTTACAACAGGCAAACCAGACGTGGCTCCTCCAGCCCCTCCCCACTCCTGGATCACACGTCTGTGTAATCTCCTCCTCTTCAGTGTGAGTGACTTGCTTCTCACCCAATGAAATATGGCAAAGGTGATGGAGTCTCATTCCTGATTGTATGTGCTACAATGTGCCATTGAATTGACTCTGACTCCTCGTAACCCTATGAATGAGTGATGCCCACAATGTCCTGTCCTCATCAGCTCCCGCAGACTCATGCCTACGTTTTCTTTTATGGTGTCAATTCATCTCATATTTGGTCTTGCTCTTCTCCTGCTGCATTCTATTTTTCCCAGCATTATTGTATTTTCCGAAGAACCCTGTGTTCTCAGGATGTGCCTGAAGTAAGACAGCTTCAGTTTTGTCATTTTTGCCTCCAGTGATGTTTCAGGCTTAATTTGCTCTGGGACCCATCTGTTCACGTTTAAGGCAGTCCAGGGTATCCATAGAGCTCTCCTCCAGCACCATATTTCAAATGAATCATTTTTTTTTTCCTGTTAGCCTTCTTCACTGTCCAACTTTCACATGCATACATAATAATTAGGAATATGAGGGTATGCGTGGTCTTAGCTGTGGTCTCTAAAGACACATCTTTTAATGATCCTAATCCTTCCACTGCTGCTCTTCTGAGTATCAGGCCTCTTGGCTTCTTGGCTGCAATCTCATTTCAAAATCAGGGCTGAACCAAGGTAAGAAAAATCTTTAACAATTCCACTGTCTATTTTAAAGTTGTATATTTCTTCTGTGATCATATTCTTTGTCTTCTTGATGTTCAAATGCAGTCCTGCTTTCGCCCTTTCTTCTTTCACTTTTGTCAAAAGATGTTTCAAATCCTTGCTACTTTATGCCATTCAGATGTTATTAATACATATTACTTATTAATAATAAGTAAGGTAACATATCTTATTAGTATTTCTTCCAATAGTTTTCATTCCTTCTTCCTCTGGGTATAACCCAGGTTTTTGTATGCCATGCTCTGCATACAGACCAGACAAATAAAGAGATAAAATGTACCCTTGTCTGACACCTTTGCCTATCGGAAACCATTCTGTCTCTCTGTGTTCTGTCCTGACAATGCTTCCTGTCCACAGTACAGGTTATGCATCAAGACAGTCAAGTGCTGAGGTAAGACCATTTCTTTTAGAGCAACCCAGAGCTTTTCATGATCGATTCAAAAGATTTACTACAGTCTATAAAACATAGACTAACTTTCTCCTGAAAGTCTTTGGAACACTCCAGTATCAACAAATGTTAGCAATAAGATCTTAACTGCCTCTTTTTTTTCTGAATCCAGGTTGAATATCCAGCAGTTCTTGCCCCATATAAGATAGAAGCCTTTAGAAAATGGCTGCTGCCATGTGGGGGGTGACTCGGCACCGTGATCCTGGCAGCTACTCTCTCAGTTCTCTCCCCAAAGCTTCCATCCCCAGTATCTCCTCAGGCATCTCTAGCCCAGGGTCAGAAGATGGCAGCGAAGTCAGTGGGAGCTGAACCCTCTTGCTCGTGTACCCAACTGGGACACCTAGTCAATCTTCTGAAGAACTGAGTGAACAGCCAATGAAATCCCAGTTTATTTGAAGTTTAGAAGCCAAAGATTGCAGAGGATGTTTGAAAACGGACATGTAAGACAGTAAGACCTTGAGCTGTGAAAGGACCAAAGACAGGTCCAGAGACAGATCAGAAGGCTAACGTCAACAACTGATAAAAAATTTCACTTCGCTATCCTTCAGAACTTGCATTTTATTTTCTTTTTTATTGTTTTTTGTTATTTTTATTTTTTGATATATTTTAATTTTTAAATTTTTTTCCCCTCCATTTAGTTTTCTTTGTTTTGTTAGTTTGTTTGATTCCATTGTTTGACTGGTTTTCCTGCTCACACTTTGATATTGCATTTTAATTTTCTTCCGTCACTGCACCCATATCCCAATAACGCACTACTTTTGGTCTTTTAATTTTTATCCTTTTTATTCAGATTACATATTACTTGTCTTGTTATTGTTGTTCCAGATCCCACACAGCACCCTTCCCGGGTCCTGGCCCATTCCACTATCTTCCTGAGCTTTATTGCTGTTGTGGCTAACCTTATTCTCTCCCACACCACCCCGAGTTTCTATCCTCTGCTCTCACTATATCTCCCTATCTAACCTCGCATGGGCATTCCGCTTTCTGTAGTCAGCTCACATTCTTTTTCCTCCCTAATAAGAGTCTTATATCTTTTCACCTTTTATAAAAAGTGTCTACTTGGGTGAATTATCACACATTGTGGTACCTCTCCAAGGATCTCCTCTCTGTTCTCTACTTGTTAGTACTTCAGTTTCCACAGAATACTCTCCCACTTACTCCATCTTGCCTTTGCCCCGCCCTGATCAAGATAAGGCGGCAGTTGTGAATACCAGCAAACCTGTTGGAGGATAGAACCCACTAACAAAGGAGCCACCAACAGGAAAAGCCAGTACAACAAAAGACCCCACACAAATGGAAGAAAGGGCAAACCTAGAGCATCCAGACAAGGAGATCAAAGAGACCACGCCACTGAGTCCCCAGAACTCTTACCACTGAAGTTCACACTACAAAGATAGCTGGCAAAGCAGAGCATCAGGAATCACAGAAACAAGCAAAAAGAGTCACCAAAACTGGGGAGACAAAGAAAGAACCCACAATTGAAAGGAATACAAGACTCCCCACTAAAAGAGCTGAATGAGATGGAGGCAAGCAAACTATCAGATATAGAATTCAAAAGAAGGGTGATAAGGATGCTCAAGGAACTCACAGACAACTACAAGGAACTGAATGAGAACTACGACAGTATGAACAATGAAACAGAAACCTTAAACAAGAACCAGGAATAAATGAAGAATACAATTTCTGAAATAAAAAATACACTAGAAGGAATTGCAAAAGGCTTGATGAAGCAGAGGACCAAATTAGTGAGCTGGAAGACAAGGTAAAAAGAAATACCCAGGTAGAGCAGCTACATGGAAAAAGACCCCAAAAAGGTATGAAGACACCTTAAGAGAAATGCAAGACAACATGAAACACATCAACATTCAAATCACAGGAATACCAGAAAGAGAAGAAAAGGAGCAAGGGATAGAAACCCCATTTCAAAACATGACAGAAAACTCCCCAGAAAACTTTCCCAGAAGGAAGATACCATGCAAGTTCAGGAAGCACAAAGAGTCATCAAGATGAACCCAAAGAGGCCTACTCCAAGACACATCATAATTAAAATGCCAAGTTTTAAAGACAAAAAGAGAATCTTAAAAGCAGCAAGGGAGAAACAAGAGGCAACACACAAGGGAGCCCTGATAATGCTAGCAGCTGATTTCTCAACAGAGACACTACAAGCCAGAAGAGAATAGCAAGAAATATTCCAAGTAATGAAAGTAAAGGCCTGTAACCAAGACTACTCTACCCAGGAAGGCTCTTTATTAAAATGGAGGGAGAAATAAGGAGTTTCCCAGATGAAAGAGGGCTGAAAGAATGCACCTCCACCAAATCAGCACTGCAAGAGATGCTAAAGGGACTGTTACAAGAAGAGAAATAAAAAGAGTGAGAGACAGAGGAATGCAGGTACAAAGGGGGGAAAATAAATAAATGCCTGTCAATGATAACCTTAAATGTAAATGGATTAAATGCTCCAATCAAAAGACATAGGGTAGTTGAATGGATAAGGAAACATGACCTGTACATATGGTGCCTACAAGAGCCCCACCTCAGAAAAAAAGACCTACACAGGTTGAAAGTAAAGGGTTGCAAAAAAACATTCCAAGCAAATGGACAGGAAAAAAAAAGCCAGGGCAGCAATAGTTACATCAGACAAAGTGGACTTCAAACCAAAAGCCATAAAAAGGGATACTGAAGGACACTACATAATACTCAAGGGAAGAATCCATCAAGAAGACATAAACATTGTAAATATATATGCACCCATCGCAGGAGCACCCAAATATATAAGGAAGACCTTGGAAGACTTCCAGAAAGATAGAGACAGCAACACACTTATACTAGGGGATTTTAACACTCCACTGTCAAAAATGGATAGATCTTCTAAACAAAATATTAATAAGGATATTGTGGCACTGAACAATGTCCTAGATCAAATGGACTTAACTGATACATATAGGACTTTTCATTCCAAAGAAGCAAATTACACATTCTTTTCAAAAGCACAAGCAACATTTTCAAAGGTAGACCACATGATGGGACACAAAACAAGCCTCAACAAATTCAAGAAAATTGAAATCATATCTAGCAATTTCTCAGGCCACAGGGCCTAAAACTAGAAACCAATCTCAAGGAAAAAACTCAAAAATGCTCAAACTCATGGAGACTGAATAGCATGCTATTAAACAATGAACAGGTTAATGATGAGATCTAAGAAGAAATCAAAAACTTTCTGGAAACAAATGAAAATGAACATATAACAGTCCAAAACTTATGGAACACAGCAAAGGCAGTTCTGAGAGGGAAGTTCATAGCAATACAGGCCTACCTAAAAATGATAGAAACATTTCAATAAACAACCTATCCCTACAACTACAAGAACTGGAGGAACAACAACAAACAAAGCCCAGAGTGAGTAGAAGAAACAAAATAATCACGATCAGAGCAGAATTAAATGACATAGAGACTGAAAGAACAATTCAAAGGATCAATAAATTCAGTTCTTTGAAAAGATAAATAAAATTGACAAGCATTTAAGTGGACTCATCAAGAAAAAAAGAAAGAGGACCCCCCAAAAAAAATCAGAAATGAAACAGGAGAGATTACAACTGATACTACAGAAATACAAAGGATTGTAAGAAATTACTATGAACAGCAATATGCCAAGAAAATCAAAAGCCTGGGTGTAATGGATAAATTTCTAAAAATATATAATCTTCCAAAACTAAATGAAGAAGAAGCAGAAAGCCCGAACAGACTGATAACAGCTGGTGAAATTGAAACAGTAATCAAAAAACTCTTGGCACACAAAAGCCCCAGACCAGATGGTTTCACAGGAGAATTCTACAAAATACTTAAGGAAGAGCTAACTCCTAACCTTCTCAGACTGTTCCAAAAAATCCCAAAAGAGGGAAGAGTCTCAAACTCTTTTTAAGATGCCAACATCATACTAATTCCAAAATCAGGTAAAGACACAACAAAAAAAGAAAACTACAGGTCAGTATCGCTGATGAACATAGGTGCTAAAATCCTCAACAATATATTCGCAAACCACATCCAGCAACACATTAAAAAGATCATCCACCATGGTCAAGTGGGACTCATCCCAGGGATGCAAGGATGGTACAATATTCGCAAATCAATAAACGTAACATATCACATAAACAAAAGGAAAAATAAAAATCACATGATCATATCAATGAATGCAGAAAAAGCATTTGATAAAGTATAGCACTCATTTATAATAAACAAACTCAACAAAGTAGGAGTAGAGGGAGCATAATAAAGGCTATATATGAGAAACCTACAGCCAACATCACACTCAACAGGCAAAAACTAAAAGTTTTCCCACTAAGATCAGGAACAAGACAAGGGTGTCTGCTTTTACCACTTCTATTTAACATAGTATTGGAGGTCCTTGCCACAGCAAGTAGACAAGAAAAAGAAATAAAAGGCATCCAAATTGGAAAAGAGGAAGTAAAACTGACATTGTTTGCAGATGATATGACAGTGTACATGGAAAACTCCATACTCTACAAAAAAAACTACTCAACCTAATAAGTGAATTTGGCAAAACAGTGGAATACAGAGTCAATATTCACTCTGTAAAAAAAAAAAAGGCATTTTTGTACTCCCACAACAAAATATCATAATGAGAAATCAAGGAAAAAAACTCATTTGCTATAGCAACAACAACAACGAAAAGTACCTAGGAATAAACCTTACCAAGGAAGTAAAAGACCTGTACTCAGAACTACACAACACTGAAGAAAGAAATTAAAGAAGATACAAATAAATGAAGGATACACCATGTTCATGGACTGGAAGAATTAACATCTTCGAAATGTCCATACTACCCAAAGCAATTTATAGATTCAATGAAATCCCTATTAAAATACCAATTACATATTTCACAGATATAGAAGAAACATTTTGAAAATTTATATGGAACCATAAATGACCCCAAATAACCACAGCAATTTTGAGAAAGAAGAACAAAGTCAGAAGGATCACAGTACCCGATATCAAACTATACTATAAGGCTACTGTAATCAAAACAGTCTGGTACTGGCATAAGAACAGACACAGACCAATGGAACAGAATAGAGAGCCCAGAAACAAACCCATGTGTCCAAGGTCAATTAATATTTGATGAAGGGAGCAGAAACATACAATGGAGTAAAAATAGCCTCTTCAACAAATGATGTTGGGAGATCTGGACAGCTATATGCAAAAAAAAAAAGAAAAAAAAAGATATTTGACCACCAACTTATACCACACACAAAATCAACTCAAGATGGATAAAAGACTTAAATATAAGTCACGACACCATAGAAGTCCTAGAAGAGAGCATAGGCATGAAAATCTCAGACATTTCATACAGCAATATTTTCACCAAAACGTCCCCTACAAGAAGGGACATAAAGGAAAGAATAAACAAATGTGACTTCATCAAAATAAGAAGATTCTGCATGGCTAAAGAAAACATCAGCAAAATGAAAAGGGAACCAACTGTATGGGACAATATATTTGCCAATGATACATCAGACAAGGGTTTGATTTCCAAAATATATAAGGAACTCACACAACTCCACTCCAGGAAGACAAACAACCCAATTAAAAAATGGGCAAAGAACCTGAACAGACAGTCCTCCAAGGAGGACATATACAGGGCCCAGAGACACATGAAAGGATTCTCAGCATCACTAGCCATCAGAGAGATGCAAATTAAAACCACAAGAGATACCACTTCACCACAGACAGAATGGCCATCATAACCAAATCAACAAACAAAGAGTGCTGGTAAGGTGGTGGAGAAAAGGGAACCCTAGTGCACTGTTGGTGGGAATGCAGGCTGGGGCAGCCACTGTGGAAAAGAGTTTGGAATTTCCTCAGAAAACTAAAAATGGACCTGCCTTTCGACCCAGCAATTCCACTGCTGGGATTATACCCTAAAAATCTTGAAATACCAATTCAAAAGAACCTGTGCACCCCCACATTCATAGCAGCACAATTTACAATAACCAAGTGTTGGAAGCAACCTAAGTGCCCATCAGTAAATGAGTGGATCAAAACACTGTGGTACATTTACACAATGAAATACTATGCAGCAGAAATGAGGAAGGAACTCCTACCTTTCGTGACAGCATAGATGGAATTGGAGAGCATTTTGCTAAGTGAAATAAGTCAGATGGTAAAAGAAAGATACCATTTGATCTCACCTGTAAGTGGAAACTCATCAACAGAACAAACAAGCTAGCAAAATATAACTGGAGACATTGAACTGAAGAACAAACTGACAGTTACCAGAGGAGAGGGGGTAGGGGATCACAGGGGGGAACAAGGGAAGGGTCATCAAGGAACATGTATAAACGACACATAGACAAAGCCAAAAAAGGGTAGGATCGAGGGTGGGAGGTGGGGATGGGAAGGGCAGGGGGAGTGGTAGGGAGAAAATGGACAAAATTGTACTTGAACAACAATTAAAAAAAGAAAAGATAGAAGCCTTTATTGCCTCACTTTGAGCATCACTTTCCTTGTGTGGGAAATTAGAGCAATGGTCCTATGGTTACTGCACTCCTTGGCATCTTCTCTCTTGAATGTTGGGATGTATAGTGAATGTTTCCAATCTGTAGGCCATTGTTTTGTTTTCCCTATTTGTTGACATTTTTGTTAGGATTTTAACACATTCAGTCTCCGTGGCTTGAAATATTTCTATCAGTATCCCACCTACCCCTGGCGATTTATTTCTTCCCAATACTTTCTGGGCAGCTTCTATTTCCGCCCCCTCCTAGGATTACAGGTTCTTCCTCATAAGAAACTTCTTCAAAGTTATCTGTCATCTTTTTGTCTCATCTGTGTAGGTTTTCAGTACACTGTTTTCTCCCCTTTATTTCCTCCTGGTCAGATAATGTGCTTCCTTGTTGAATGTTCAGCCTTCCTTGTCTGGGTTTGAATTTCCCTTTTATTTCTGAAATCTTCCAGTACAGATCTCCTGTTTTTCCTTTTATGTTGTTTTCCTCTATCTCTTTACTCTGACTATTGTAGTAGTTCTCTTTATCTCTACTTGACAACCATGGAAAAATGTCATTCAAGATTCTAACCCTGCTTTTGTCAACTTTAAGTTCTACCTGTCACCTGTCTTTAATAATTTTTAGTGCTTCTCTTGTCATTCATTTCATTTTTTCTTTCCTTTTTACTTTCAGCATTGTCTTTTTATATCCTTCCCGAATGATATTTCTAGTTTCAGGCCACAGTTCTCCTGGTTCTCAGACAATTAAGTTTAACATTGCAAATCTGTTTATTTATGTAGACGTTAAATCCGTTTGAACTGTTAGTTACTTTATATCTTGGCGCTGTGATTGTTTTTCTGCTTTTCTTTAGCTGAGCACATGTGATTTTGACGCACGCACTGAGCAGCCGGAGACAACGGTAAACCACTGCTGCGTGTTCTTTTCTTATTCTCTTTTCTTCCTCTTATCTTGAAAATCCTATGATGGGACAGTCCAGAATGGATCGTGAGATAGTGCTGAAAGAGGAGCCTCCTATGATTCGGTTAGGTTGCAGAAGTCTCCTTTTGCTAGAAGACTCACACTAGAGACTCTGCTTACTGGCTTCGGGAAGAAAGTGGCCATATTGGAAGAGCCTGTGTGGCAAAGACCTGCACGTGGACTCTGCCGAGGCAGCCTCCAGCCTCCACCAGCAAGAAGTCATGACCCTCAGCCTGACGACCCCAAGAACGTGAATCCTGCCAACAGCCAGAGCGAGCTCGTAGGTGGCTTCTTCCACCGCGCAGGAGGTCAACATCTTGATTGGATCCTTGTGAAAAATGAAGCAGAGTATCTGGCTGGGCCCTGTCCAGGCTTCTGAGCCACAAAACGGTGAGATAACAAACGTAGGTTGTTTTAGGCTGCTAACTTTGTGGTAATTTGTTACACGGCAATAGATAAGAAATATACCAGGTGTTACAGACTGAATGTTGGCATCCCCCTAAATTCATATGTTGAAATCATATGAATGTGATGGTGTCTGGAGGTGAAGACTTTGGGAGGTGATTAGGTCATGGGGTCATAGCCCTCATAATGGGATAAGTGCCCTATAAGAGGCCAGAGACACAGCTCACTTTTTTTCCAGCCATATGAGAATACGATGAGAAATTGGCAGCCTGCAACTCGGAAGAGAGACCTCACCAGACCACAACCAAGCTGGCACCCTGATTTTGATCTTCCGGCCTCTAGAACTATGAGAAATAAATGTTTGTTGTTTAAGCCACCCAGTCTGTGGTGTTTTGTTATAGCAGATGGAGCCGAGTTAGGATATCAGGTGACTCCCACCCTGCCCAGGAGACTCAGTTGGTTGGAGCATTATCCTGTGCACCAAAAGGGTGCAGGTTCAATTCCTGGTCAGGGCACATACCTAGGTTGTGGGTTCAATCCCCAGTCAGGGCATAGAGGGAGGCAACTGATCGATTTCTCTCTCTCCCCTCCCCCTTTCCTCTCTCTGTCAAATCAATAAACATTTCCTCAGTCGAGGATTAAAAAATTTTATTAAAAAAATTTTTAATGATACCAGGTGGCTCCTACTTACACTGCAATAGATAACTAACATACTAACTGACCCAGACTCAGAGTAGTGGGCCCTGTCCTGAACCATATCTTAAGAACCACCGACCCAAATTAAGGAGGGGCTAAGCCTCCAGGAGCCTCCAGTTCTAACCAGGCTTAAACCAAACCCTAGAGGTCTTCTTGGCATTAAAGACATGCCTGTGCCCTAAAGGGCCCTTCAATTCTTCAGAACTACTTTGGAGTTTGAGTGACAACTGCCCACCAGGCATCCATCTAACTCTCCTATCCAGGGGCAGCCCAGGACCTTACATAGGGAAATCAAAGAGCGGACACTTTGTAGTCTGTCCCATTTCACCACTCTTTGAGGTCGTGGGAGAGCATCAGGAAAAGTCTTTGGGGTCTTAAATGCCTCTACTTAGTATTCTAATATCTAACTGACCATAGGATCAGCTTTCAAATGGCAAGAAGAATGACATGTACAATTAAGTGAACATAAACAAAAATATATTTGTTTTTGTTTTTGCGTCTGGAGGGAGAGAGAGAGAACATAGAATGCGAGCACCATAACATAAGGACAGGTACTTTTTCTGTGGTGTTCACTGATACATCTCTCTCCAGAGCCTAGATCTTTGTCTGATACACATTGGAGGGAAGGGAGGGAAGGAGGGAGGGGGGGAGGGAGGGAGGGAGGGAGGGAGGGAGAAGAAGAGGGAAAGAGGGAGGGAAAGATATTGTCATTGTCTCCCATCAGGGCAGTGCTAAACTAATCTGATGTTAATGGGTCATCATAGTTTCATCCTTTTACACCTCAGAGAAAAAGGTGTAGAAATATTTAGGACTGTGATGCAGTGATTCACACTCCAAAGACAGTTGTCCCTTCCATCCATTTTCAGGGACAGCGGGGCATCTAAACTGCATATTTATCTGTCATGAAATACCCTGGTGCCCTCAATCAGCCACAATTTGCAGCCAATTGAAGACAGCATGCATATTTTTAGAAACCCTTGCAGTGACACACCACTGTTCACCCACGAGAATTCTTCTCATGATAATCCACTTCCTATCAAACAGTGGAGTCACATTAAGGGATGGCCCACTGGGAAAGGGCCTCATTCTTGCACAATAGCCTTTAATGGGCCGATCTTTAAACAGACCACCCAGTATGGAAGCTGATTAATAGAACCAAGTCTGAGAGGGAAGTTTCTCTTTAACTTACAATTTCCTTTTGTGGCTGAGGACAGATTTGTGATGTGATTTTAACACAGCTTTTTTGCAGCTCCAAATTTCTCTAGCAGTAAAACCAACTTTGTGGAGTTATTTTTCCTCCTTCACCACTTCCTGAGCTTTAGGGATCAAATTTTTCAAATCTGTCAATGAAGAATCTGATGAGCTTCCTGCATTATTTATCCTCCAGTAAATTAGAAAAACCATTACCACTTTGCCTCGTGTTTCTTGGCAAGTTTAACCATTGAGCACACTGAGGTCCTGTTTAATCAAATAACTTATTCACACAGAACTGACATTTTTATTCATGCTTCACATTTTGAAAAGGAGGGGAAAAAACTTCTTAAATCTCTAGTCTTTCATTTGGAACCTGGCTAGCCTCCATCACCTCTCTTCACTCTGGGGAGTGGGGCCAGAAGATAGGGAAGGTGCTGGAACAGGCACTAACCGAGGTCTCCCCATCATGCAGTGCCCGTGTGTGCACATGCGTGGAGCGGGAGTACGGATGCCATCTCTCACTGTAGAGGGAATCAAGGCTGATACCAGAGATGAAATGCTAATTGCCCTGACTTATGATGTAAATGCTTCTCTTTCACCTCTGTAAACCCTTTTCGTGCCAAATCTATACCACGCCTCCCAAGACTCTTACCCCACTTAGCCCAGCATAAAGGGAATGCGGGGCTATTGTTCTGGGCTCAGAATTTGGAGTTTGTCTCCTCCGGGCCCGAGTGCGTAAGTAAAGATCGTGCTCCTCACCCCCCAGTGTCTGGTCGTTTCATTTTTCCGTAACATCACCATCCCCTTTCCCCACAGCGTGGTGCCCATCCATGCTCCCATATTCTACCCTCCGTCCAAACAAGACTTGGTCAGAGAGCACTGCTGGGGTAGGCTGCCCACCCCGGTGCGGCTGGAGAATGTTCTCTGACTCCCTCCCTCTGTAGCCCAACTAACAAATATTACATTCTCATTGTGTTCAAAACACTGAACAAGAATATATGAAGACCGAAGGACACCAGGTGGGGAGATGGGAGTCACCCCATGCCTCACTGCCAACTCTAGGCACTAGCACACATTTTCTCCTTTAATTTCCACCAGATGCAAATTTGGTCTCACTCTCTCATTTTACCCCGTTGGAAACTGAGGTTCAGAAGAGTTAAGAAACTGGCCCAAGGTCACACAGCCAGCTGCGAACCCAAGGCCATCTTCTTCCTGCTACATCACAAGTACCTGGTCTAACGACTATTAACTCCCACTCCTCCCCACAGGCCCTCGTTCTCTATGCTCCCTCCTTCATTCACAGACAATCAGTGCTTTGCCTGGCTTTTTTCTTTTCTTTTTTTCCCTAAGTGCTGAAGGATTAGGGCTACTCTCTTCCCAGATAACTTCCAAAGGGTTGGTATTTTACATTACTGCTAAATTTATCCAACAAGTTGGGCCAGATTTGGGAAGAGTGGGATGATTTATCACCACAGTATGAAATGTAAAATCCCACTCAGTTCAGCCGTACAAAATGTAGGATATAAATCTTCACACCAGGAGCTGCAAAAGCAAGTATGTGACCCCTACAAAGAACAAATATTGGTGGCACAAACCTTTATAAACATAACCTTTATTTCTTCAATAGAGGTCTTCCCTTAAAATTGGACAGATAGACAACCAAATAAACGAATAAATAAATGACGCTTCCAAGGAAGTAAGGACCGCAGAGAAAGCCCAATGTGTTCCTTCTTCGCTGTCACTGACCAAATCAATAACCCCTGTGCTTTGGGATGTCTCTGGCTCCCCTACGCATCTCCCGTAAGAGCAATGGCATTCGTTGGCTACGGCCACTTGGTTTCTAGGGGCCGTGGTGAATTGTATTCACCTTTCCTATTAGCCTAGCAATACCTCCTGTATTTTCTGCAGTCGGTTTTCAGAACAGCAATAGGTTCTAATCAATCTTCTTGGCTTCATTTCTCAGAATCTCACAATCTCCTCAAGGAACATTTCAAACCTGATTTATCATTATTACCAGATCCTAAATATTCACCAGATTCTATATTATTTATTACACCTAGTTAATTTCCCTGTTCTGGCCTTATGGGTCGAATCACAGAGCATGTGAAAGATTATTCCCGCAGTATGTCATGAAGACTCTACTGTAGTGCGGAGTCACATTTGGAAAGAAGCATTCTATCCCCCACAAAATAACTCTGAGCAGTAGCAGAGCCCCTCTGATTTTCTTCGAGACTCTGCCCCACATCCGGGCACTGGCTCAGAACAGCTGCTGAACTACACACGCACGCCACACCGGCACAAGCAGCGGCCCGGGCCCCGCCTCCCTCCCGCCCAGCAAAAGCCCCATCTCTGCTGCTGTTTCACAGAGCCTGGGCAGGGCCTGGGCAGGAGGAGGTGATTCCAGATCAGTCCTGTGTTGGGAAAAAGTGTTCTAAGATTCCAGTGAGGTGAGAAGTGCCCACAGGTCATAGGAAAAACAACACCCCCAGTTGACTTCCTACTGGAGGCTGTCACACCTGAACCTCTAATGCCTCCCAGCAAACTAACTGTGGCTCTCCAAACCACACCTTCCAGACCTCTCCCCTTCTTCCAAATCAGGGAAACGTGGCTTGGCCGAGAGCAGTCCAAACTTCGGTCCCACCCATTGCATGCTGGGAAGATGAAAGAGGTTTCATTTCAATTCTCTTTTAGGAAAACATATCTAGCTCATCCAGGGTTCTGTGCTCCAAGAAGACCTTCCAAAGCCCTGACTCTGTCCAGGAAACAGCTGTCTGGCATGTGTTGGAGGATGGGGGCCAGCTCATCTGAGTCTACAGCTCTAAGAGGTTAAAAATACGTTTTGTTTTGCTCCAGAGGACAGAATTAGAACCGATAAGAGAAGTTCTACTCAATACAAGACACAACTTCAGACAGAGTCACTTTCACAACGGTTTGTCTGTGCAACAGCTAAACAGAGGTTAGGTACCAGCCACCAGAGTTAGTGTATGAGAGGCAAGCCATACTCCTGCTAAGACCTCTTCCCATTGGAAATCGATGTGGCTTTCAGGAGGTATTCTACAGTAACCTCACAGAGCCACACACAGGTATCATATATCTGGAATGGATTGCTAAATTTATCTTATCTAGAGGTTGCAAATTAGCAACCCCAAGCTGAATTCAGCCCAGGGGAAAATTTAATTTTATTTACATAGTGTTGGTCCGCACAGGCTTATTATTCCATTCAATATTTAAGAACTAAAAATTTTTGCATAAAAATATGGATTTTTAAGCTTCTCTTTAAAATATATATATATTAGAGGGTCTGGTCACAGGAAGCCTGCACTGAGCTTGAAGCGGGATAATGGGCTGCCCTTTATTTGGGGCTGTGCTCTGCCAGTCCCTGCCTCCCCCCATTTCCCCACCCCAGCCTCATGTTGAAGTTGGGATTTCATTGGCTTTCTCTTTTACTGTTTTGTTTTTTTTTCTTCTGAGGCCTGTGTATTCACAGGTATTTTCTGTTTTGTCTCTATGGCCATGAGTGTTTGCACTGCTGGCCCAGTGAAACCCTAGATGAACCGGCTATGGCTGAGAAAAGTTAAGTGACTTGTCCAAGGTCACACAGCCGGCTAACACAAAGCAAGGAGTAGAACCAGGTTTCCCTGTGATCTAGTCCCCCTTCAACTTGGCCCCACTGCCAGTCTTGAGAGAGTTTATTTCCCTGGACTAATTTGACTGTTCATGTTTGGGTCGTACAAACGGCTCCACTGCATTTCCATTTAATACATCCTAGTGACTGAGTTTCCACATTTTCCCTTAGAAACAATATTAATATCAAAAAATAATTCTCCTTTTCAGCTGACTTTGCAAATAACTAGCACCCAAAGAACAAACACCCTTTCACGTGTCCAATAAAATATCGACCTGGTGAATACATCAAATTTCGATCTTCATTGCAAAATCAGAAACAGGTCAAAACCTTATTATTTCAGACTCTGCATTGATAGTCAAAATCAATAGTGCAAACAAGATTTCTGGGAGAAAGGTTAAAGTAATTGGCAGAACACACTGGTGTTAAGCCACCATAGGCACTTTCGAAGCAAAGAATTAAATACAAATAATTGATAATGTCATTATAAATCATTCTTCTCTCTCTCTCTCTCTCTATATATATATATACACATATATATATAAAATATATATGTATTAGGGACTTTACAAGACATCTCTCTATAATCTGAGTTACTGCTTGCACTTGAAAGTGATATAACTTTGTATCTTGTAAAATCTTCTGTAATAAAACCTGTAGCTGATTTAGGCTACCTATGCTCTCATTTAGTCAGGAATTATAAGGACTGAGTAAACTGGAAAAAGGCTGGCTAAGACCTCTTACAGCTTTTAGCTGCGGTGGGAGATCACTCTAGACGGGGTCTGCATTTACTCACTTTCCCTGTGTGTTACATACCGTTGTTTGGCCCTGGCACTGAACAGAGACACAACTTGGATCCCTACCCAGCTCCCTACATGGGAGGGAGTTGGACTTAACTGGGTCAGGTCACATTTGGGCTTATCTTTTGGATGAGACTCATTTAAACAGAACAAGTTCAATGTAAGATGATCTAATCACTGAGGTCACAGATAAGCTGCCAGACTGAAAAACTTGGATTGGGGAACAGTTTAGCACTCTATTAAGCCTAACACTCAGGTAGACACATATCGAACTTACGAGAAGATCCATTCTCCCTTCCTCCTTCTTAGGAAAACCTGCACTGTGGATAGGTCTCTGGGATTGAAAATCAGCTAGAACACAATAGACGGGCTTACTATTGTATATAACTAGTATCAATTCTGACTGGTCATGCCCAAACTGTACTAAATGTTACATATTTAGAATTAAGATCCTCTCCTGGAATAATTTATGTACCAGTTCTGACTACAGAAATGCCTTTTGATTACTATCAGCCAACACAGGAGTGCTATCCTTCTTGACGGTGATAGGTTAAGGTACTCTGGCTTGAGTCAATCAATATAGAGTATTCCCTTTGTTAATTGCTATTGGTTCAAGGCTAAACTAACAACCTAACTGACCCAATCCAACTGAAGAGAAGGAATATTTAGTACTTGATATT
>PVJD01008973.1:0-13303 GCA_004026545.1 Mormoops blainvillei
ACACACACACACACACACACACACACACACACACACACACACACACACACACAAGCACACATGCACACACATATATCTTTCCTCACTTCTTTGCCCTGATTTTGGCCCTAGGGACTGACTTCGATGGACCACATCGCCCTTACTCCTTGGCTTTTAGTTGGGTTCGGTTAGTAAGACACCAGCAAGAGACAGGAGGGTAGGAGGAGAGAAGGGTATTTATTTTGCTCTCTCTTAGGAGATGAATTTTGCAACTCCTAAGTTTCTCTACTTATAGCCACAGCTCATTTCAGATTTCTCTTCCAAGGCTGTAGCTCCTACCTGGTTCTGATAATGCAACAACCTCCCATTGCCCTTGCTAGCCCACAGAAGGTGAGTCCTTAACAGTTCCCCATCATGCATGCCCTGTCACTTCTCTTCAACCTGCCCACATCAGTGTAAACAGCCTCTTCATTCAACTCCCTTCAGTTCCCCTGTTGAGTGCACCATCTGTTTCCTGCCAGACCTGCCTGATACAGAGTCTAGCCAGTAAACAGAACTCTCTTGAGTGTTTAACACAGAGCACTTTAATGCAGGGAGCTGGTTACTCAGGTAGAGGAATTGCTGAGAAGCCAAATAAGCCACTTAGCAACTCAGAGATTAGCAACAGCAGGAAAACACAAAAACAGTGAGCAGGGGATCAAGCTATGACTCAGGCACTGAGGAACCAGAATCAACCAGCCTAAGCTGGCACCAGGATAGGTTTGTTCAGCTAGGGAAAAGACAGGACCCCTATAGTAGAAGCTATCTGAGACAAGAAGAGTGGCCTAGCTGCTTCCTCCCTCCACCCAGTCTCCCACCCATTTCTTCCATTGGTCGGATCCAGCTGACACGAGAGCCTCCTCAGATGTTTGGTTTGCAGGGGTCAAGCTCCTGCCATACAAAGCAGAACAGGTGAAGGGTAAGGATACTAGAATGAGAACAAATAGGTCCAGAACTAGCATAATGGCTGTGACGCCTTGGACGAGTTCAAAACCACTCTGAACTTTCATGTTCTGAGGTTCAAACAAAGGATGGTTAATGCTTTATCTACCTCATGGGGATGCTCTGAACCAAACCCAATAGAGTATGTCAGAATATTTGGTAAACTCTAAGGGGCTATATAACAAAAGGTATCTGTCTGAGTGCTCTGGATTTTATGGGCCTGTCAGTTTCTAATCCTGTCACTTTTGTTCTCAGGTGACTGCTTTTAGTGTAATACCTCAACCAAAGAAATGCCTTTGCAAGATCAATTCTTTTAAACTACCTAAGAGTCTGTTTTGCAAGGAAAGGCAATTAAAGCTCAGGCTTGGGAAATGCAATCATTTGTTTGTGACTCAAGTCTACTGGCTACCAAAATCAGGAGATCTTCAGGGGGGCTCAGCTCCTGTTTTTAGCAACCAGGTTGTGTTCTTGAGCACATGTGCCCAGCCCAGTGTGTAAATGGAGAAAGTGTGCCCCCTTAGCAGTCCCCACACCAGGCAGTATTTATGGAGGGACAGCAGAAAGCCAGATGGAAAACAGACACATCTCTGCACAGGATTAGCTTTCCTGTCCCCTGGGTTCTCATGAAGCCAGAAGCCAAGCTGGGGAGTCAGCTGTCTGCACAGAATTGCTGCCCCACCAGCAGGACTTGTTCAGCACTTGCTTTATGAGGATAGAGGACATTGTCTCAGTATTTGCCTAATCCCTCCCCCTTCAACCACTCATTTCTCCTTTGGTCCTCTTCCCAGGTGGTTTCTTTGTTCCTCTTTTGTTTTAATACGAATCTTTAACAGGGATCTTAGGCCAGGTTTTTGAATCACTGTACTAAATCACCTCAGTACTGGTTCTGAAATCTGGCTGCATTTCAAAACATCAGGGAGGTTTTGAAAATCTCAGTGTCTTAACCATACCTTAGACCAATATCAGAACCTGGGAGTGAGACCTAGATATTGTTATTTTTTTAAAGTTCCCCGGGTGATACAAATTTGCAGCCAAAGTCTCAAGCAACTGTTTTAGGAGAAGAATTTAACCTCATCACATTGCAAAATTAAAGCCATGTTCTTCTTACTGAAGGAATATCAGTGGGAAAGCCCTGTTGTAGACAAATAATCTTCCTGAATCGCAAGTGGGCTGCCTGAGAGGGAGCTTGTATAGTGATGCATGGTCAGATCTTTCCAGGGCAAGAGGTAATCCAAGACTACTGTGCTTCTGGAGCATTTGCTTAACCCCATTATTACCACCCATTCCGGTGTCAAAACTGTATTCTTCTCACAGCTGACCAGGTCTTGAACTAGAGAGAGGAAAAGAAATCCAACTCTCTCTATATCATAAAGACTTTGAGCCATGAAGCTTCATTGGACTTTAGGCATTATCTAAAATGAGTAAAAAACATGTGGGTCTGAGAGGTTAAGTGACTTCTATGAGGTGCCACAATGCCTTTCTGGCAGAGCTGGATAGATGCCAAGTCTCCTTCCTTGCAATCCTGCCATAGTTGCATTTCTTCACCTCCCATCCCCAGGCTTCTGCTGGAATCTGAGCCTCATTAGTGAAATTGTTGAAGACCTTTACAATGATGACTTTTGTACTAGGGGCCAGATAAATAAGGCAAGACATTGATAATGATTAGGAAATATTTATATCTTTTGTGCATGAGGACTTCACATGCTGATTTGTTTACTTGACAAATAATCCAGACCCTGTGATGTCACTACAAGTGGATGAAAAGTTTAAACACTCATCTATGCAAACAAGGGAAATAAAAGTTCTACTTGTGGGAAACAAGTAGGCTTACATTAATTTGAATAAGCATACTTAGTAAACTATTGAATGTCACTTTGGATCATTTTTCAGCACTTGGGGAACAGAGAGATCTTTCACTCACTTGGTTGAAAATGATTATGGAAATGTTCTCATTAAGATTACATACATATCTATATATGTGTGTACATATATATATTCCTTTGGTGTTTTTGACAAATAACTTGAAGTGATATAATGAGGTTTTATAACTTTCATATTTTAGGAAGGGTTCAGTTTGAGGACAGGATTAATTAGGGTTACTTGCGAGACAGAAATGAGCAGACAAAGGCACCAAGGTATTGAAAATTTAGGCGCTAACCCAGAGTTTTAAAACTTGATTTCTCCTCTGCACTCTGCCCCTTTGCTTCAGTAAGACTCGTGGCTCCTGTGGACTCAGGACCAGAACGTAAATGCAACCCGGGAGGCCCTAGGACACAAAATGTAAGGAGGTGTCACTTTCAGGACTGAGACTGAACTCATGCAATTTTGAGAGAGAGAGGGAGATGAGTGATGATTTTTGCTTTCAAAGAGTGAAACTGAAAGTTTTAATTGTTTAGGTGGGTGTCTTTAAAGGCTAGGAAGTAATGCCAGTACTATAGAGAAAGCTTCATGAAGGAAAGTGTTGGTGCTCCAAAATTGTGCAGGAATAAAAAGGGACGGTAGAGTGAAAATAGAGCCAAAAGAGTGTGAGTGTGTGTGCATGCACACGCAGGCTTACACAAAGGGTTTTACTAAGATACTCTGAACTACTACTTTAAGAAATGCTTATTTAGTTCACTCAAAGTGATTCAAGAATCAAGTAATTTTATCTCTCCATGTGGGGTAAGGTGTCTTGCACTGTGTCTCTGTGGCAAGGAAAACAAGGGGAGAAAAGTTCACTTTTCTCAGAGGAGAACCCAGGAGGAAGCATCACTGTTATCAATCTGATACACATTGTTACTGCTCAGTGAGCAGCAGGTGACTATTTATAAAGTGGCATTCTGCATCAGCTGCTCAGCATTTGAAGGGTTTTCTGAGAAATCACAGTTCCTTCCAAATTTTATTCAGGTCATTGAGGCTGAGGTTTCAGTGATACTTGAAATCTTTTCTGGGGTGAAAAGTATATAAAATTTCCCAACAGAACCATAATAAAGTCTGGAAATTACTTCTGGCTGGAGTAGAGTTTTCATGAGGGACTTAAAAAGCCTTAAGTGTGTGCTTAGAGGGCTATAAGGGAAGCCATGTGCACCCCAGAAAAATAGAGCGGTACATAATGAAACATTTCATGGCTCACAAACTGTCCATTACTAATTTGGATAACTGGGGCACAGGGTTTATTTTTCCTTATTTTTTATTTCTGTTTTGCTGAAAATCTATGCCCTACTGAGGTACATCAACCCCACCTTTAGCATTCTTTTTCCAAGTTTTCTTACATTTTTCCCTTCTCAAACCCTTTCTTTCTCTGACCCCTTGCCATTTCTTTCTTCTCCTATTATCAATCAAATAATTAGATTAATATTTAATATATTGACTAAATATTTACTTATTGACATGGTAGGAAACAAAGAAACATGAAATATAGTCCCTGATCTAAAGGAATACATAAATTTGAATCTTCAACTATTATAGACCCTCCTTTTTTTCAATATCCATGAAGCATGCCTCTCTGAAAATTGTAATTATTAGTAAAAGCATCAGCCAGGTTGCCTATGGCAACCCTGCAAGTTAGAAAAGCTTCAAGGGCTGCCTATGATGACAAAAAGTGCAGAAAGACATGGAGGATCATGGAGGTCATAGGGTTGCAATCCCAGAAGGAAGTTGTGAGATCAAGAACAGAAGCAGAGAGTCATTCAAAAATGAAGGAATTTTTTTTCCCTTTCCTCACAGCTGAAAGTAGAATAGAAAACTATAGAGAATTTTTAGAGATAGAATCAGATATTCTGTAAATACTACATGGGGTAAAACAGAAGAAAGGAATTTACACCCTGGCTGGTGTGGTACAGTGGACTGAGTGCCAGTCTGTGAATCAAAGGGTCACTGGTTCGATTCTCAGTTTAGGCCATGTGCCTGGGTTGTAGGCCAGGTCCCCAGCAGGGGTTGCACGAGAAGCAACCATACATTGATGTTTCTCTCCCTCTCTTTCTCCCTCCTTCCCCCTCTCTAAAACTAACTAAATAAAATTTTTTAAAAATTTAAGAAAGGAACTTAAATTTATTGAAACCATACGATGTATAAAGCACTTAATAGGTGCTTTACCTATTTATCTCATTTAATTCTTTTAACAATCCTGTGGGCAAGGTATTACTGCTGCCATTTCATATTTGAAAAAATCATCCAAGATCATATGGTTATAAAATGATGGAGTCAGGATTTGCACTGAGGTATTTCTGAGTGCAGAGACTGCATTTTCTTTATTGTCTTGCTGATGACCCAGTTTGAGATTGATGGGAATGTGTTGTAGATATTTATGTCTGCTTTTTAAGACAGAAACTGTGCACCTATATCAACTTGCATATTGTCTTTCAGGGACGTTTTGTATGCACATGAATGTTTTATTGTTATTATTATTGTTGTTGTTACAATTATGGAGGGAAATATCTATAGAATTTGAAATCATGTATGACTCATTTTTTGACATACACTGTTGCAATGATTTTTTAAATAAAAATATAGGATGCAAACTCTGAAAATAAGATTTTTGTACACATGCATTGTAGAACAATCCTTAAGCCAAGAGAGAGAGAGAGAGAGAGAAAGAGAGAAATCTTAACCTTATTAACCCAGTTTCTTCCACATAAATATTCCACAAACTGTTAGCATCCCACAGGATTCCACCTGCATAACAAATCCTAGTGCAATACTTCGAACAAAGACATTCATCTCAGTAACATTTCATGCGGTTATTGAAACTACCTTCAGGATAAAGAGCTCTATAATTAGATATAAAGCTATAAAAGTCTTCTAGTTCCTATGAAGAGAATATTTTTTGTAAATTATTTATTTATTTATTTATTTTTAGAGGGAGGGGAAGGGAGGGAGAAATAGAGGGAGAGAAACATCGATTAGTTGTCTCTCTCATGAACCCAAGCTGGGGACCAAACCCTCAGCCCAGGCATGTGCCCTGACTAGGAATCGAACTACCAACCTTTCACTCTGTGGGATGATGCTCAACCAAATGAGCCACCCAGGTCAGGGGGAGAATCTTGAATTTAGTGTTGTAGGACCATACATAGGTAATGTGTGTCTGATTTCACTCAGTGGGAAAAGCCATTTCATAAATTGAATGTAATGATTTACAAAAATGGCACAAACATGCTGCCATCTACTCAAGCTGTACCTATGTCATATACCTGGGAAGGATACCAGCCCTTTCTTGCCAACCCAGAAGCAATCTTAGTCTTTTTCCATGCTGGGCACTTACTGTTTGGAGTGGTCACTTAAAATGGAATCCATTTGCCATCCTCAATCTAAAAATATCCTTTGTGGAAAAAAATCATGCAAACGTGATTACAATGTATGCTGCTGTTGTCTTTCAGAACCATGCTAAGCTCTAGCTAACCAATGGAACCTTCCATTAAGATCTCAACCACTCTTGACCTCCTGAATTGTATATTTGGAACTCCTATTGGCATTTACCATAGACATGGATTTTTATTTGTTTTCTTAAATATATAGGACTGATTGCAAACCCTTCATCAGTGGAGCCATATCTCATGATACCTCTCCATTATGCTGTCATGTATTGTGTTTTGCTCTGGGAAAGTGCTCAGAAATGTGAGTGATAATGTTAAGATAATGCTTAGTGGTGAGCATTTGGGAGTAAGAGTAATGGAAATACAAAGATGGAACTTAGGACCCAACACTGATTCAGTTTACCTTTACAGGAGAACAACTTAGTGTCCACTCTTACCGTTGAGTCAGTAGCATTATTTTGTATGGTAAAGGAAAAATGTTTTTGATAGAAGATGTAGTTTTATTCTAAGCAAACCAGTCTTATCCAGAAGAAGAAGAAGGGAGACAGGCCTAGGACTTCTCTACTGGTTGCTTTGTGTTGGAAGACAAGAAGTTCGCCATGCATTACAGGACCTCTCCAAGACAGCTAGACTCATGGAGACCCTCAATGTATTTCTGAGGCTTAAAGAAATTTGTGAAGCTGTTCTTTCTTGGTGGCTTGCTCCAAGTTTACCTCTGCTCTGTCAGCTGCAGCCACAAGCCTGAATTAGATATCTTACCTGTTGGACTCTCTGCCTAGGGTGTGGTATCATATCTTCTCCATCTCTCCTTAAGGCCTCCTAATCATCCTCTGTTGTCTTGGCTCTCTGTCTTAACATATGAACCTCACCTAGTAGTACAGAGAGTTTTCGTTTGGGTACTTCCTCAGTTCTTAGCCTGTGCTTAGTAGTTTTAGGTTAGGACTTGTTCTACCAGTATCTTGAGCAATACAAAAAGTAATATTTTTCATATATACATTATATATTACATTTTATATATATATATGTGTGTGTGTGTGTGTTTATTCCAATAACATTCTATTGTATAATCTTTATAAGCAGCAATCCTTACTCAAACAATGACCCTACAGCAATTCTACACCACATGCAGGGTCATTTCAACATGCATTGAGGGAGAAGGGCCTCTAATGATAACTATGAATAAGCATGGTTCTCAAAATTCTTGTCTACTTTATGTAATATACTTATTTTATCATTTAAACAAAAATTTAAGTACAAAGTACAGAGAATAATATAATGAGTAATCAAGTAAGCAGAACACATAATTGAATTTTGTCATTTGTTTCAGATTTTTTAAAATACAAGAAAAAGAATCACAAGACTTGAAAATTTGTTTGTATTTTTTTCCAGTACCATTTACCTTTGTCCTTTCACAGTCCTGAATTTTGTATCCTAGTATCTTTCTATTTTGTTTTCTAATCACTTCATCACATATATATTTATTATGTTTCTTGTATAGTCATATGGATGTTTATATAAATGGTATCATACCATTTACAAAGTTGTACGATTTTCTTTTTCATTTTAAAATATCTCAGTATATTTTTGGAGGAGAGTCAATTCATTTATAACAGCTGTATAGTACTTCATTATATGAATGTATCCTAATTTGATGAACATTAACTTGTTACTAGTTTTTGCTATTATAGTAATCCTGCAACATACAACACATGTCTCCTGGAACACAAGTGAAAGTTTCTCTTGTATACATTCCTAAAGTGAAACTGCTAGGTATTTGTATTTTTAACTTTATTAGTAGTTCCAAATTGTACCTACTCTATACTCTCATTAGCATTGTTCGAGTGTTCCTAATATTCCAGAGATCCATCAACATGATATTTTCTGACTTTTTATTTTTATGGATCTGGTGGTATGAAGTAGAAGCTGATTTTTGTTTTTATTTGCATTTTCCTGATTAGTTGCAAGGGAAAACCTCTTTTACATGTTTATTAGCCATTTGTGTGCCCTCTTCTGCGAATTGCCTGTTCATATAGTTTACCCATTTTTTTCTGATTTATTTGTCTATTGCTAATTGGTATATAGAAGATCTTTATGTATTCTGGATACCAATCATTTAATGGTTATAAACATTCCAAATATATTCTCCCAAGCAGTTGTTCAAATTTTAATGTCATTTATGATGTAATTTTTATACAGATTACAATTTTAATGTAATTCAAGTTATTAATATTTCCCTTTTTGACTTGTGCTTTTTATGACCTATGCTGAGGACATGAAGATATTTTAATTTTTTTCTAACAACTTTAAAGTTTTGATACCCACATTTAGGTACATTCATTTGAAATTTATTTTTTGTCAGTGGTAGGATGTAAAAATCTGTTGTTTTCTACATACAAATAATCAAATACCCTGATAGTACTAACTGAATAGTTTAGAATTCTTCAGTGATGTACAAGGTTATTTATATAGTAACTCTATATACCTGGTCTGTTTTGGGGCTCTCTATTGTATTCCACTGGTCCATTTATTCTCTAATACTAAAGTACTCTATTTTAATCACTATAGCTCTATATAATTCTTTTTTTTTGTAATTTTTATTTATTTATTTTTAGAGGAGGGAGAGAGAGAGACCTTCTTGTTGTTCCACTCATTCATGCATTCATTGGTTGATTTTCGTATGTGCCCTAATCGAGGATCGAACCCACAACCTTGGTGTATCAGGATGATGCTCTAGCCAACTGAGCTACCTGGCTAGGGCTATAGTTTTATATAATTCTTCATATCTGGCCAAGCAAATGTCCTTTCAGAAATGTCTTGAATTTTCATTACAGTTTTACTTTTTAACATGAAATTTAGAATCAGTTTGTTAAATTATATAAAATATTCTGGTAGGATTTTAATTGAAATTATATTAATTTAGAGACTAACTTGGTGAGAGCTGACAGCCTTCAAATATTAAATTTTCCCATCTTTGAACAGATATATTTCCCAATATAAGTCTTTGTTTTTCAACATCTTGCGAGGTTTGATATATCTCCACATAAAAGTCTGCACATCATTTAAAATATATTTTATTTATTTACTTTTAGAGGGGGTGAGGGAGGGAGAAAGATAGAAACATCAATGTGTGAGAGATACATAGATTGGTTGCCTCTCACATGCCCCAAATGGGGACCTGGCCCACAACCCAGTCATGTGCCCCTGACTGGGAATCGAACCAGCAATCATTCAGTTTGTAGGCTGGCATTCAGTCCACTGCGCCACACCAGCAAGGGCTGCACATCATTTTTATGCTTATTCCTATTCAGTACATAGTATTTATCATTGTGAAGAGATTCTTTCTACTGTATTATCTAATGTGTTATTACTGATATGTAAGAATTTCATTATTATTTGTATGTTGATCTTATGACCAACAACTTCTGCCTGTTGTAGAGATAATTATGTTCTTTGTGAATAATAACAAAATTGCTTCTTTACTTTCCAATCTTCCTTTTGTTTTTTCCCTTTATCTAGAAATATCAATACAATAGGAATATTAGAGGTAATATGTGACATCCTTCTCTTGGTCCTCACTTTACAGACATTAGTGATGAAGTATGATGTGTGCTATTGGTTTTGGTAGAGTTCTATATCATTTTTCAGATTAAGGAAGCTTCCTTCTTTATCTAGTTGTCTTGGAGGTTACCTTTTTAAAATAAGGCATATTGCTCTGGTCAGATAACTCAGTTGATTAGAGCATCATGGATTTGAGTTAACATCTTGTGCCATTTCCTTTCAGCCTGAATAACTTCATTAAACATTTATTGTAGGACATACCTTCTAGCAGTGAATTCTTTCCATGTTTCTTAATTTGGGGATGTCTACTTCACCTTCACCTGCTAAGGTTTGATGGATATAAAATTCAGAGTTGACAGTTTTTGGTTTTTTTTTCTTTCAGCCCTTTGAATGTGTATATTTTCTGCCTTGGTTCTGATGTGAAATTGCCCGTTAATTTTATTGTTGTTCTCTTGTTTGCGGTCAGTGTTTTTTTTCTTGCTAATTTCAGAATATCCACTTGTTTGTTTTTGTCTTTCAGCAGTTTGTGTATGGTATGTTTAGGTGTTGATCTCTGTTTTCCTCCAACTTAGGTTTTGTTGAACATCTTGAATCTGTAGATTAATGTTTTTCAGCAAATTTGTGATAATTTTGAACACAACTTTTTCAAATAATTTTTCTGCTGCTTTCTTTCTCTTCTAGAATTTCTTAATAGAAATGATATATTCCTCTTTGTTCCACAGATTTCTGAAACTCTGTTAATTTTTTAAAAGCATTTTCTCTCTGTTCTTTGTATTGGGCGATTTATATTAATTTATTTTCACATTTACTGATTCTTTTGATATCTCAAATCTAATATTAAGACAATCAAAGCAACTTTTTATTTTGGTAATTGTACTTTTCAATCCTAAATTTGCCATTTGCTTACTTTAAATAGTTTCTATTTTTTGAGGCATTCTAGTCATAGAGTCAATGCCATCATATATTCCTTGAAATCTTTTATACTTTTACCTTGAACATACTTTAATATATTATAATAGATGTTAAATATTTGCTAGAGCCAACATCTGGGTTTACACAGAGTCAGTTTCTTTGATTTTTTTTTTTAATTTACGAGAGTGTAGGTCACATGTTTCTCTTTATATGCAGGTTTCATCATTTGGGATTGAAAACTAAACAACATAGGGGTTAGGGTCATTGACTCTCTACACAGCTGAAAATCTCTGTATAAATTTTGACTCCCCCACAACTTAACTATTAATAGCTTACTGCTGACCAGAAGCCTTACTGATAACATTAACAATTGATTAACACATATTTTGTATGTTATATGTATCATATTCTGTATTATTATAATGAGGTAAGCTAGAGAAAAGAAACTATTATTAAAATAGTAAGGAATATAAAACACATTTATACTACTGCATGTATTTGAAAAAATATCTGCATATAAGTGGACCCATGCAGTTCAAGTCTATGCTGTTCAAGGGTTTACTGTAGATTATAGTGACTCTGGATTGTTTTATTTTTTTGAAAGCTGTTTTTTTATGCTTTGGATTTTTAAAAGTAATTTGCCTGATCTTAAACTGTGGAATCTGCCTCTCCCATGGTATGTGGCCACTGATACCTGTTCTCATATTTTTATTCTTCTTTTTATTTTTTAGCCTGGTTTCCTAGGGGTTCTGTATAATTTAGTGGCTAGCCACTGATTTGTGCAAAGTTATGCTGAAACATCTCAGGCCTGTAAGATTTCTACATTTTACTGATTGATGTCTGTGTGAATTGAAGTGCACATTCAAATTTAAGTTAATTCTCTGTTCTATCTTGATTACTACCTTTTGCTTACCTCTGTTGGGTTTTCCTCTGTGCATATGCATAGTTTCTCAGACATCCAGCTATGTGGGGATCATATCTCAGTCTTTTAATGGGGCTGGGTCTTCCTGATAAATTTTTGGCTTGTTTCTTACACTAAACAGGACTGCAATCTCAGGCTAAGAATGCTGTGAATTCTCATTTGTTTCCTATAAATTTATTACTTGTAGTTGAATAAGCTATAATTAAGCTACAGTCACCCCATAATAGAGTGTTCACGGTTTAGCAACAGAGTTGTTAGTTTTCACTGCCAGCCCCATGCTGGTCAAACTAAGTTTTTACCA
Organism: Mormoops blainvillei; assembly: GCA_004026545.1. Taxonomy (NCBI): domain Eukaryota; kingdom Metazoa; phylum Chordata; class Mammalia; order Chiroptera; family Mormoopidae; genus Mormoops; species Mormoops blainvillei. The sequence goes on from PVJD01008973.1 coordinate 11,945, forward strand.
GTGAAGCTGAGAGCAGGGTATGTAAGCAGACCAGGAATGAAAGCCACAGACTCCTGCTGTTCTTACCTGAGGCTCAAAAAATTTCTCAAGAATAAATGTTTCTCATATTGTTTTCTATCTTGGCTAATTCCAAAGCTCTTAAATGGTTGTTTTTCACATCTCTGTTTAGTTTTATGATTGTTTTTTGCTGAAAAGATTCACCAATGTCTTCATGCCTTCACACCATAACCTGAAGTATTTCTCTTATTTTCTTCTTAGTGACATTTAAAAGTTTTCTCATAGTCTCTTTTATGCCTTCTGGTGCTAGAAATATCAGAAAAATCTGAATCTCATCTCCTGGATTGACTATACTCTAGGATGCTCTTAGTTAGGCAATTCATTCCCATGAACAAAACTTTCATCTGACTTTCCTCATCTTCCTGATGGAGACCGGAAACTTCGTTCCAACAGAATGAAATGTTCACTGCATAGTGTTTTTCACATGCCAAATCTTCTGCATGATAATGGGATTATTTATTTATTCAATTAGTAAAAATTTAATTTTACCAGAAGCAACTTAAAATTTGGAAGAGTTACATCCAAGACAGGAAATCTGGCAACACTAGGTATGAACAGGATGCAGATAAATAGTGCACTTGGATTACATGAAAGTCATAAAATTTGGAATTAAGTGCTTTATAAGAACCTTTCAATAATGAGTGCTAATTAATGTAGATCTATATAGCTTTTGATTACAAACCTCAATTCATAAGCCAAGAAGGTGTCCACAGTGCCTGACAAGGGTATTCCATGAGTCCCAAGCAGTCCAGGAGGATAATATTTATTGTTACCCTTAAGCAAAGTAGAAAAGGACTGGAATCCGAAAAGTTATCCTGAAGGTGGTTGCTATAGAATAGGAGGGGGCTTTGAAGATAATTATAAATTGTGTTATGCTGGGTTTTACCAGAGAAAAATTCTCCCAATTTATGAAAGGTAATATTGTATGGTAGTTTATAACACATTCTTTGGAATCAAATGCATTTAAATGCAGCAGGGAACAAGAAAGATCCCCATGAGTAACATCTCTTGCTTACACCAGTCTTAGAGATCTGATATTTTTCTGCTGGGCACCTGGTAACCCCATTCACAGAGATCTAGTTTTATTTCCAATTTATGTCTAAGAGAAATTTTAGGTGTGACAAATTTAAAAATTTCAAGGGCCACCGAAGGAAAAGGTTTCCCTTTTTAGGGACTCGGGGAAGTATCTTGTAAGTAACAACAAGGCTGTAGGAAATTCCCACTCAACTCTCACAGTCTTGCAGATCTGTACCAAAGTCAGGAGCAGGGTTTGTCTGAACTAGGTTGGTGTTGTAGGTCAGG
>PVJD01008973.1:13403-67338 GCA_004026545.1 Mormoops blainvillei
AGAGGGATTGAGCAAAAAGGAAAAAGGACTCATGGACATGGACAACAGTGTGGTGATTGCTGGGGGGGTGGGTGGGTATAAGGGAACTAAATGGTAATGGAAAAAATACAGTAAAGATTAAATTTAAAAAATTATCTCAAAAATTTTCAATCAGTTCAAACCCTTTGAGATAGGTCATGTGGCTGATGTTACTCATTCATAAGAGCACAAGAAGCCTATAATTCAGAAAATTATGTACTGAATGTCTAAAATCTTTGAACTTTTTCAGCACTTTGCTAAATGCCATTAATGCCACTGGCAGAAGTTCTCTGTCTTTGTGACTTCAGCATTCCAAGGAAACTAAAACACATTGCAAATATTATGTAACTCATTTTCTTGCCTGAGACACACATTTTCCCATTCTCAAACTGAAATGTTTTTCAATAAACCTATTTATTTAATGTGGTTGTATTCCTTATTTCTTTGAAAAATTTGTTAAATCATGGGTATATCTTCTAATCTATGGGATCTTAGAATAGAAGACAGTGAAAGAGTAAAGAGCATGAACTCTGGTTAGACAGAATGACATTTCAATTCTTAGCTTCATCAATTGCTGGTTCTGTGATCACAGACCAGATGCTTAATTTTTCCGAGCCTGAGCTTTCTCATTCACAAAATGAGAATAATAATACCTACTTTGTATAGTTTTGCAAATCAAATGAGATAATATGCATCACATAGGAGTTAATGGTCAATTAATGTAAGCTACTGTCATGATATACTCATTTTTCTTTCCTCTTTTACCCTTGGGTGAAAGTATTATCTGGCTTATACCTCAGAAATTGGGCCAAGGGAAAATTTATGAAACCACTAGTATATATGGAGGATCTTTTATGTGTTTAGCACCATATTAGGCACTTCAAGGAAAGTTACAGAATTGTGGTATGGCCTCTACCCTCTGGGAGCTTATATAACCTAGCTGAGAACAAAAAAATAAAATCATATAAATAAATCAAATAATGTATTCTTGTATCATTGGTTTTATATAATTTAGCATCTAATTATATAAATCAAGGTAAAAATGATTCAGCACTCCTTAAAGGAAAAGACTGTGGTTCATGGGAATAACATGATTCTAGAGTCAGATCTGGGTTCAAATACTGATTTTATTCCTTAGTAACTATGAAACCTTGGGAAAGTTATCTAACTTCCCTGAGCCTTCATTTTCTTGTTGATAAAATGGGAGCAACAATATCTATGCTACAGGGTTGCTATGGGAACTAAATGTAAAGTCCATGGCCTCTAGCTGGTACTTAGTAGGTAGAAGCAATTATTTGATACATCTGTGTTTCCTCCATAACACAGCACCTAAACTCAGCAATCTGTACAGAAACATGTAATCAGCAAATGTTTACTGAACTGAAAAATTAGCATTTGTGCTATATTTTCTTATTCAGCCTGTTTTATTTTCACTGCTGTAATATGTAGATTCATGATGATCATCCAGATGAAGTAAATTGGTAGACAATTTGTGGGTTGTTGTATTTTCAGAACCCATCTTTGATCTGGAAAAGATTCATGAATTCAAATTAACTGAAAGGTCATTGTCTTCACAATTTTACTGATAAATATTCTAGTAGTCAATTCTAGCAGGAAATGGTGTAAATTCCCTCCTTGATCTTTACCGTACTGCAATGCAAATCTTTATGTATGTTAGTTTATGCCAAATACTCTACATAGGCAAGTGTATTGCTTTCTGTATTAGATGTTCTTGAGAAAAACAGAAAATTACAAAGTTAATCAGTGAATTTTCCCCTTGAGGGTATCACTTTCTGGTTCCTTTGTCAAGGGACTAATTTATTAAAAACAAAAAAGCCTCCTTGTGAACTAAAAAGTATCTTAGACCTAATCTCCCACTAATTAAAGCTGGGCTTTCTCAATTCATTTCACAAATGTGTGTAAGTTCCTACAATGTGTAAGGAATCATGCTAGAGTTTATGGGTTAAAAATGATATACAAGAGGTATTCTCTACTTTCAAAAGCTTTTGTACCTGAGACAGGTACAAAAATAACTAAAATATAAAGCAGAATATTATTAGGTGGCTTAAGGGAGGGAGGCACAGCATGCTTTAGGAACATGAAAGATGGGGAGATTGATTTCACATGTTAATAAATTGATTTCTGTTGGAAAAGCTATGAAAACTCAAGGAGAAATGGGGCCTAACTTAGATTCCTGACACAAGCCGATTTCTCCCTAAGATCAGTTGTCTACTGAAGGTAGTAAGACATATCTAAATCTTACACCTACCTTTAGGTGGAATTATTCCTACTTTTGTGACTTTGCAAACAAGACTGATCTCTAGCTCTGACATAACACTTCAGCAAAATCTTTCTTTCTTAAGATTCCATTTTACCTACCTTCCATATGCTGGCACTCTTTAGGAGGCTAGCCCTAAATATACCAACCTTTTGGTTCCCGACAGAAGTCTAAATCTATTATGTAGAGTTTTTATTTTCTAAGGTATCAAATTATGAATTGGTTCTCTCTTCCTAACAAGCTATTTTACCTCATAAAATATCTAATTTATCAATAAAAAAGAAAAAAGAAAATGCAGAGATGGCAGCCAAGGAGGTGGAAGCTGAGCCCACTTGCTTGTGCCCCCAGCACAGATTTTCAGCTGATCTTCCAATAAGTGACCTGAACAATCAGCAGTATCCCAGTTGATATGAATTTTTGAAGCCAAGGAGTACAGAGGAAGCTTTGCACCATCTCTGGTAAGAGATTTTATAAGTTGAGGGGAAATGCCCTGTGTGAGGGGCTGGTTGCAGAGAAGAGATCCCATAGAAAACACAGCTTCGTGGCTCCCTCCCCTCCTGGAGCAGGGCCCTGGTCCCACAGAGGGAAGCCACCAACCCTAATCGGGTGAAACTTGGAAGGATATATAAAGTCTGGGAGACTCAGGCTACACACACACAGTGAGCAGCACGTCCATAGCTGTAGCGCCAACCGGGAGAGTTCCAGAGAGAAGCTCTATCTCCTAAAACTGTTGGAGGCACTGGCAGGCTGTGGACAGCCATGATTGGAGAGACTTCGTGCTTTTGGGGAGGTGGAGCATGCAGAGAATCAGCCCAGGTCTCAGTGTTGCAGTGTGGGGACACATAGAGACTCTTTTAAAAGGGCAGCTGAGGCAAGACTGGGCAGGGACCCCATGCTCATAAGCACATACATACACGTGCAGCAACTCTGCCAACAAAGAAACCTGAGTGTAAGCACAGTTCGGTCCCACTGAGTCGAACTGCACAGGAAGAACAGAAGGTGACATAGTGAAGGGATTGTGGGACCAGGCCCAACATGGCTGGTGAGCAGGGGGCTGTACAGAGTGGAGAGTTCAGGCCTGTGTCTCCTTTAAGAGTGGCAAACTGGGGACTGGGTGGCCAGGAGCTGAATGCCTGAGTTCATTGTAGCCAGACAGGTCGCCTCACATGCAGACATGCCTAAGCCCTACCTGTGGGATTGCAGGCTCCGTAGATCAGTAAGGCCAGGCTTAGGAGCCCCGTGCTCCTGCAGCAGGAGAAAGAAGGAGAAACTCTAAAAGGGCCCTTTCTGAACTTCTATCAGATACTACAAGCTATGCTGGTTCATTGGGTCCTGATCCACTGAAACCAGCAAAGCAGAGAGATTAGAGGCAGGCGCAGCAAGGGGTGTTCAAGGCCCTGTCCAGCCTCAGCTCTTATACAGAGCTGACATCAGCATCAAGCAGGAAAGAGCTGCCCCTTTTACACAGATTCACTACTCACAGGAAACAGACAGCTAATTCATCAGAAACCATATATTATTGGAAATAATCTGGGACAGACCAAGACATGTGGCAGAATGGGGGACAGGGAAATACTCCCACCATCTTCTCTGAAGCACTTCCCAGGGGGTGATACAGGGATTCCACCCTCCCAATCACTTCAGAGGCTCCCTCTGGAGGCAAGTGGAGGTGGTACTGGCAGCGCTCCCAGATGAACCATTCCAGGGCCTTGGGTTGATGGAAAGCTGGCAGGGAAGAATGGAGAGGACCAGACAACCCTGAAAGAGACAGCCATAGACTGTGGATCGCTTGTAGCTTCAAACAGGCTGCCTAAGGCTAGACTAGGATACAATCTGACATTACCAGAAAGGGAAGACAGTGGTAAACACTAGACTCTGCTAAGACAAATTCCACCATAGTCTTCTTCACTATTTGTATTATTTTTATCCTGCATAGCTTTTAAACATTTTTCTTTTTCTACAAGTTTGTTTTTATTATTTCACCATTTTTTATTTTAGTTTATTTCAAATCTCATATTTTACTTCTCCCTTCTCTTACTCGATTTTGCCTTCCTCCTTCCTCTTTTCTTTTAATTTTATTTTTCCCTTTCTATGCCTTGTTTTTATTCCACACTCTTACTATTTCTCCACCTTCCAGCCTCACAAAACTATTTTTCTTGCCATTAGTCATCTCACATTTTTTTCCTTTCTTATAATATTCTTATTCTCTCCCTAGCTTCACTAATCTTTGCTAGTTGGTTGTTGATATGCTGATTGTTGTCGCATTTTTAAAATTTTATTCCCAGAGGTTTACTATTTTTGTATTTCAAATCTCAAATTTTACTGATCCCCTTTCCTACTCCATTTTGCCTTACTTCTTCCCTCTCTTTTCTTTGTTTTAAATGTTATTTTTTCCCTCTCTTAACCTGGTTTTCATTCCTCTTTCTTACTATTTTTCCCTCTACCTTCTTAAAATCATTTTTCTTTCCTTAGATATCTCATAATCTTTTGTCCTTCTTATTCTCTTCCCACTTTTATTAATCATTGCTCATGTGTTACTGATATTGTTGTGGTGGATGTTTTTCTTCAGTTTTGTTCCTATTTTTTTCAATATTAATTTTTTTAAACCTCATATACTTTTCTCTTTTCTTGATCCAACTTGCTTCTTCCCTCCCTTTTGTTATTTATGATGTAAATTTTCTTTATTTCTTTCTTGGCCTTCTTTCTATTCCCTATTCTTATTATTTCTCTTCCCTCTATCCTCTCAAAGTAATTTTTGTTTCTGCTAGTCATCTCATATTCATTTTTTCCTTTCTTATAATAGTCTTAATTTATTTCCATATTAATTAATATTCGCTCATTTTTTGGTCGATAGGGTGGTTTTAGATGGGAGTTATTTTTGTGGGTGTGAGTTTTGTTTCCTGGGTTATTTTGTTTTGTTCTGACAGCACCTGTGCAAAAGCATACAAGATGTGGTGGGTGGTGTGACTGTCAGTCAGCCAGTTGGAGGGAAAGACCCCACCAAACTCAATTACAACAAGAAAGTCCATATAGACATTATAAAGGGCATTCCAAGAACATCCAGCTAAGGAGATCAAGGAGGTTGCACCACTGAGTCCCTCCCATAGGTATCCTACCACAGAGGGCCATCCCACGAAGACAGGGCATCAAAGCAGACCAGTCTAATACATAAAAACAAACAAAAAGAGTCACCTAAATTGGGGAGACAAAGAAACCACCTACAATTGAAAAGAAAGGAGGAACACCAGAAAGACTATTATGTGAAATTGAGGCAAGCAATCTATCAGATATAGATTTCAAAATAATGGTTATAAGGATGCTCAAGGAGATCAGTAGGAACTACAAGGAACTCTGTGGGAGTCACAAAGAACTTAGTGGGGACTGTAACAGCATGAAAAACTACATAGAAACCATAAATAAATCCAGGAGGAAATGAAGAATGCAACATCTTAAATGAAAATGCACTAGAAGAAATTAAAAACAGGCTAGATGAAGCAGGGGATAGAATCAGTAAGCTGAAATACAAGGTAGAAAAAAATTCCTAGACAGAACAACAAAAAGAAAAAGGACTAAAAAAGAATGAAGATAGTTTAAGGGAGCTGCAGGACAACATGAAATGTAACAATGTTTGCATCATAAGGATACCAGAAAGAGAAGAACAGGAGGAAGGCATAGAAAACCTCATTGAAAAGTAATGACAGAAAACTTCCCTAACCTGGTGAGGGAAAAAGTCACACAAGTTCAGAAAACACAGCGGATTCCAATCAAAATGAACCCAAACAGGCCCAGTCCAAGACACATCAAAATTAAAATGGCAAAATTTAAAGACAAAGAGAGAATCTTAAAAGCAGCAAGGGAGGAACATCTGGTAACATATAAGGGAACTCCAATGAGACTATCAGCTGCTTTATCAACAGAAACATAACAAGCCAGAAGGGAATGGTATGAAATATTCCCAGCAATGAAAAAAAAGACTCACAACCAAGACTACTCTAATTAACAAGGTTCTCATTTACAATGGAAGGTAAAATAAGGAATTTAGCAGACAAAAAAAAGTTGAAAGGTTACACCTCCACTAAGCCAGCATTGCAAGAGATGCTAAAGGGACTGCTTTAAGAAGATGAAGAAGAGAGAGAGGAACACAGGTGCAAAGGAAAAATATGGCAATGAGTAAGTATCTCCCAATAATAACCTTAAATATAAATGCATTAAATGCTCCAATCAAAAGACATAGGGTAGCTGAATGGATAAGAAAACATGACCTGCATATTTACTGCCTAAAAGTGACCTACCTCAGAACAAAAGATCTACACAGGCTGAAGGTGAAGGGATGGAAAAAATATTCCAAACAATAGGACATTAAAAAAAACCCCACAAAGGCTGGGGTAGCCATATTATGTCAGACAAAATAGACTTCAAAACATAGGCCAAAACAAGAGACAAATATGGTCACTACATTAATACATAAGGGAATAGTTTAAGAAGGGGATATAACCCTTATAAACATATATGTACCCAACATAGGAACACCTAAATATATAAGGAAAGTTTGGAGGGATTCAAAAAAGATATAGACAGCAACATAGGCATCATAGGGAATTCTAATTCCCTTGTAGCATAGAACAACACTGTAGATCAAATGTACTTAATTGTTACATACACAATATTTCACCCCAAAGTAGCAAAACATACATTCTTTTCAAATGCACATGAAACATTTTCAAAGATAGACCACATGATAGGACACAAAACAAGCCTCAACAAAATTTAAGAAAATTGAAATTATGTCAAGCATCTTCTCAGATGGTTTGAAACTAGAAAACAACCTCAAGGGAAAAAAACTCAAAAACATTCATATTCATGGAGACTGAATAATATGTTATTAAATAATGAATGGGTTAACAATGAGGTCAAAGCAATAAGCAAAATGTATCTAGAAACAAATGAAAATGAACATCCAAAACATATGGAACACAGTGAAGACAGTCCTGAAAGAGAAGTTCACAGCAATACAGGCCCTCCTAAAAAAGATAGAAAAATTTCAAATAAACAACCTAACCCTACATCTACAACAACTGGAGGAACAACAACAAACAAAGCCCAGAGCTACTAGAAGGAAATAAATAAGCAAGGTCAGAGCAGAATTAGATGACATAGAAACTAAAAAACCAATTCAAAGGATCAATGAATCTAAGGGCTGGTTCTTTGAAAAGTTAAACAAAATCAACAAACCTTTAACCAGACTTATCAAGAAAAGAAAGAGAGAACCCAAATATATAAAAACAGAAGTGAAAGAAGTTACAATGAATACCACAGAAATACAAAAGATTGTAAGAAATTACTATAAACAACTATTTGCAAAGAAATTGGATAACCTGGGCAAAATGAGTAAATTTCTAGAAATATACAATCTTCCAAAACTGAATCAAGGAGAAGCAGAAAGTCCGAACATTCTGATAACAACTAGTGAAACTAAAGCAACAATCAAAAAACTCCAGGCACACAAAAACCTTGGACTGGATGGTTTTATAGGCAAATTTTACCCATTTACAGATGAACTAACTCCTATCTTTCTCAAACTATTCCAAAAAATTCAAGAAGAGGGAAGACTCCCAAACCCTTTTTACAAGGCCAGTATTATCCTAATTCCAAAACTAGGTAAAGACATAACAAAGAAAGAAAAGTATAGGACAATATTTCTGCTGAAACATAGACGCTAAAATCCTCAACAAAATATTGGCATTCAAATCCAGCAATATATTAAAAAGATTATATACCAAGAGCAAGTGGGATTCATCCCAGGGATGCAATGATGATGCAATACTCACAAATCAATAAGCATAATACACCACAAAAACAAAAGGAAAGACAAAAATCACATGAACATATCAGCAGTTGCAGAAACAACATTTGATAAAGTACAGCATCCTTTTATGATAAAAACACTCAGCAAAGCAGGAATAGAGGGAGCATACCTCAACATAATAAGGGCCATACATGAAAAACCTACTGCCAACATCATACTGAACAGGCAAACTATAAAAACTTTCCCCTTAAGATCAGAAAAAGACATGGGTATCTGCTTTCACCACTCTAATTCAACATAGCACTGGAAGTTCTAGCCACAGTGATCAGATGAGAAAAAGAAAGAAAAGGCATCCAATTTGGAAAGGAGGAAGTAAAATTGTCATTATTCACAGAAAACATGACAGTGTACCTAGAAATCCATATAGTCTCCACCAAAAAATTACTCGAACTAATAAGTGAAATTGGCAAAGTAGCAGAATACAAAGTCAATATTTAGAAATTGATGGCATTTTTTGTACACCAAAAATGAACTATCAGAAAGAGAAACTAAGAAAAATCCTACTTACTATAGCAATAAGAAACATAAAATACCTAGGAATAAATTTAACCAAGGAGGTAAAAGGCCTATACTGGGAAAACTATAGAACACTGAATAAAGAAATTGAAAAGATACAAATAAATGGAAGCATATACTGTGTTCACGGATTGGAAGAATTAATATCATTAAAATGTCGATACTACCCAAAGCAATCTATAGATTCAAATAATTCCTAATAAAATAACAATGGCATATTTTACAGATCTAGAACAAATATTTCAAAAACTTATATGGAACCAAAAAAGACCCCAAATAGCTTCAGCAGCCTTGAGAAAGAACAAAGTGGAAGGGATCACAATACCTGGTATCAAACTATACTACAAGGCCACTGTAATCAAAACAGTCTGGACTGGCATAAGAGCAGACACATGGATCCATGGAACAGAATAGAGAGCCCAGAAATAAACCCATGTCTCTAGGGTCAGTTAATATTTGAGTAAGGGGGCAGGACCATAAAATGGAGTAAAAATAGCCTCTTTAATAAATGGCATTGGGAGAATTGTACTGGCACATGTAAAAAAATGAAATTAGACCACCCACTTACGCCATACACAAGAATAAACTCAAAATGGATAAAAGACTTAAATATAAGTCATGACATCATAAAAGTTGTAGAGGAAAACATATGCAGTAAAATTACAGATATCCCCCACAGCAATATTTTTGCCAATATGTCTCCTAGGGCAATGGAAATAAAGGAAAAAAATAAACAAACGGAACTACATCAAATTAAAAAACTTATGCATGGCCAAAGAAACCATCATCAAAATGAAAAGGAACCCAACAATATGGGAGAAAATATTTTCCAATGATACATTGGACAAGGGTTTAATCTCCAAGATATATAAAGAGCTCATGTGACTCAACAACAAGAAGACAAAGATACAATTAAAAAATGGGCAAAGGACCTGAACAGACACTTCTCCAAGGAGGACATACAGAGGTCCCACAGATATATGAAAAGATTCTCAACATCACTAGCCTTCAGAGAGATGCAAATTAAAACCACAATGAGATATCACCTCACTCCTGTCAGAATGGTTATCATTAATAAATCGAAAAACAACAAGTGCTGGCAAGGATGTGGAGAAAAAGGAATCCTAGAGCACTGTTGGTGGGAATGCAGACTGGTGCAGCCTCTCTGGAAAATAGTATGGAATTTCCTCAAAAAACTAAAAATGGAACTTCCTTTTGACTCAGTTTTCCATTGCTGGGATTATACCCTAAGAATCCTGAAACACCAATTCAAAAGAACTTACGCACCCCAATGTTGATAGCAACACAATTTACAATAGCCAAGTGTTGGAAGCAGCCTAGGTGCCCATCAGTAAATGAGTGGATCAAAAAACTGTGATACATTTACACAATGGAATTTACACAATGGAATACTATGCAGCGGAAAGAAAGAAGGAACTCCTTTTGCAACAGCATGGATAGAACTGGAGACTATTATTCTAAGTGAAATAAGCCAGTTGGTGAAAGACAAATATATGATCTCACCTATGAGTGGAATCTAATGAACAAAATAAACTAATGAGCAAAATAGAATCAGAGGCATAGAAACATGGAACAGACTGACAGCTACCAGAAGGGACAGGTGAGAGGGATAATGGTGGAAAGAAGGGGAAGGGGCTAGACAAAGAACATGTAAGAATGACCCATGGACATGGACAACAGCATGGTGATTGACTATGGTGGTGGGTGGTGGACTGGGCGGAGGAGGGGAAAAGGGGAAAATTGGGACAACTGTAATAGAATAACAATAAAAAATTAAATGGAAAATAAAATGCAAATACATGTTACTGTATAATATAAATATTTATGAAATATGCAAAACCAAGCACTTATAAAATCTGCATTTTAAACACTCATTTAAAGAATTTGTCTGGGAAATAGGTAAGTTGAGATTTCTTAAAATAAATTATTTAATGAAGTTTGGAATAAAGACCTCTTATTTTTTGTTTATTTCTTGGTAAATCTCCTTCTAGTAAGCAGAAGCATTCATAATTAGGGTCATCTGTCTCAAATTTTTCTCTCTGCTGATTTGTTGTGGATAAATGCTTCTAAAAATTTCTGAAAGGCAAACGATAGTGGGAGGCAGTTGCCATGGTGACTTCAGAATTTCTATTGTTGTTTTTAGACATCATAAATAGGGGGGTTGCTTTTGCTTGTTCCTGTGCAGATTTTAACAGTAAAAAATGTCATAGGGCAGAAGGTGAGGAGAGTGTCTCCAGTCCAATGTTTTGGGCCTCCTGTGATGTACATTTAGAATATTTGTGTCTCTCATGTCTCTGCAACTAACTGTATCATTTAATGGTGACTCTGATCTGGGGTGGACATGTTAACCCAGATCCCAGATGAGCACACCAGGGAAATATGCAGGCAGTGTACACCATGGATTTGGGGGAGGGGTTTTCATAACAAGTGAATGAAAGTTGATTAATATATCTTAATAAAACAAAATATACATTTCTTGTTTTCCTGCAAACTCATTCTGTCTGTAAGCAAAGTTAGTTTAATGTTTAGTGTAAGAGGAGGGAGAGGAAGCCATTGCTTCCTTCAAAGTCGAATTCAAATTTATTTCACTTTACCATCATATTGTACATATGTATAGGACATTGATATTAGGAGAATGAGAGTTTGTACATTATACAATATCTGTAATACTTAATTTACATTAAGACAGGTATTTTCAGATAATATACCTTTATAGAATTTAAATCTCTATTTTTTCCTTCAAGTGTTGCCTTACAACTTGTATAGCAAAGAATTTAACCTTGCCCAAAGAGAAGCCTGGCTTTTGTCCCATGCTCCCAGGAAGTAACCTCTAAGTCCCTAAAATGTCTGGCCTGATAAAATTGTCTTCATTTATCTAAGCACTTTGGGGTCACATCAGATAGGCTAAAAATGTGATTTAGGATGGGGGCTTTGGCACATGCAGTATAAGCTTGACTTAGAGAGGGGCTGAAGACAGAGGTCAGTCCAGTAGGTGAAAAACCAGATCTACTTGACTGAGGTCCAATAAAAAATCTGGATGTGAAGGCTTGAGTGAGCTTCCCTGGTTGGTAATATTCTGTGTGTATTGCCACACATTGTTATCTGGAAAATTAGCACTGTCTACAACTCTACTGGGAGAGGACAGCAGAAGCTCCACATATAAAATTTCCCTGAACTCTACCTCTTGTGTCTCTTCCCTTGGCTGATTTTAATCTATGTCCTTCCAGTGTAATAAACTGTTAAGTATAACAGGTTCTGGTGAATTCTGTGAGTCCTATTAGCTAATTATCAAAGCTGAGAGTAGTCTCAAGGACCCTTGAACTTGCAATTGTTGTCAGAACTGAGGGTGGTTTTGGGGACTGTTCCCTAACTTTGCACAACTTTAGTTAAATTAGGACACTAAAGGAACAAATGAACAAACAAGAAAAACAAACAAACAAAAATTCAGACAACAGTAGAGTGGGGGGAGGTAGAAGAGGGTAAAGGGGGGAAAAGTGGTGACAGAAGGAGAGCTGACTTTGGGTAGTGGGCGCACAATGCAATTTACAGATGATATATTATAGAATCGTATACTTGAAACCTATATAATCTTATTAACTAATATCACCCTCAAGTAATTTAATTAAAAATAAACAAACAAGGATGAACTACTTAACAAAAGCTGCTGGTACAGTTGAAAAAATTAAGGCACAAAAACATGGAATTGGTGAAGTCCTAGCCCCCCATTACAGGTTGGGTTCCCCAGGAAACAGATCTTGAGATTGAGGTCTGTATGCAAGAGGTTTATTGGGGAAGTGCTCTAGGAACAACCCCTGTGAGGGTACAAGGGAAACAAGATTGGACAGAGGGAAGAGTTGAACTGTGATATAGTCACGGCAGGAGGTCTCAGCAGATCTCAGGGGAAGCTCTGGAGCTGAGCTGGCCTTTCAGAGTTGTCATGAACCAAGGCAAATGGAATGGGTCTTTATATGACCACTCTTCACCAACTCCAATACCAATCAATCATTAGATATGGATTATACCTTTGGAGGGTGGTGTAACCTTTGGGGAGGCAGCAATGATCAGCTGAAGGAAGTTCCTGGGGAAAGACTCAACCATGAGTAATCAGCAGTCAACATTCCTAACAGCTGGAGAAATCAGTATGCCAGACAAAGAAAAAATCCAGATGTGGCACCATTATCCACCGCACCTCCCTTTTTAATATCCTTTGAGTTCTACTGATTGTCAGGGCCAGGGACAACTTAACTTTGCACAACTTTAGTTAAATTAGGACACTAAAACATGGAGTTAGTTAAGGCCCACCTCCTACCTGTCACAGTTTGCATCAATTTGAGAGATGAAGATCATAAAATATAATATATGTGAGTGTCTTGGAAAACCTCATGTAAGATTACATGTCCCTACAAAATAAAATTCTTGAGAAGAGACTCTGAATTTACCTTTTAATCCTAGTAGAGAAGAAAGAGATATGGAAGTCTGTAGGAGTAAGGATAGAAAAATGTAAAGTTAGTGTTAAACACAAATTCCAGTTAAAGCACAATAACTAATGAATACAAGACATTGCTAAAATTGTCATATGTGCTTATGGAGAAAAATATTTTTGAATTTTATAAAAGTTCAAGTGTAGCAGGTGCTGTCAGTGCCCTACTCATATCCCCTGTGCTTCTCCTGTAGATTACTTCCAGAGAGTTCCTTCGCATAGCTCCTGTGCCTCTGCCTGAGGGTGTTCTCTGACCACTTTTACCAGTGTTTGAGGCAGTCCAGATGTACCACTGTGGTAATGCCTCAGGAGTGCTCCTCAGTTGATATTAGGCCGAACTTGGAGGATACATACGCCAGTTTCCTTGATCCTCAGAGAGAGATTTCTGAAGTATGTCTTAAACTGCATTGTCCAATACATTAGCCATTAGCCATATGTGGCTACTGAGCATTTAAACTTATTTGAGATGGGTTGAAAGTATATAAAATATGTATTAGATACCAAAGACTTAATATGATAAAAGAATATAAAATATCTCATTCATATTTTCTACATTGATTATATATTGAAATAATATTATTGATATATTGTGATAAATGAACTATATTCTTCTCACTTGTTTCTTTTTAGGCTTTTAAGATATGACTATTTATGGACATATTAACAATGTTAATTGTTCCTATCCATAAGCACAGCATGTGCTTCCATTTATTTGAATCTTCAGTTTCTTTCTTCGGTATCTTATAATTTTTTGAGTATAGTTCTTTTACCTCCCCTTTGGTACTGGAAATATCAGGGGATTACTTTGTAAAGTATATGATTGTCTAACTACTATGCTATTTGCCTGAAACTAATACAAAATAATATCAAATGTAAACTCTAATTGAAAAAAATTAAATATAAGAAAGTAAAAAAATAAATGGTGGCAATTCAAAAATTTAAATTACACATGTGGCTTGCATTTTATTATTTTGTTTCTATTACATGGTACTTTTTAAACAGTCTCTCAGAAAATCCTCAGAAAGATCGAAGCCCACTTACCCATAGTGTAATCATTTCATTCACAAATACTTTGTTGGTTTCTATCATCCCTATCTTACTTTCTCAGTCTCTCTTCATGCTTCCTGAGATCACCTCCTAAATAAACTACTTGTGCCCACATCCTGTTTCAGAGTCTGCTTTTGGTGGGAGCATCAGTAGGGGGTAAGCATAAAGGGAAAATTAAGTGAGCTACTGTTTCATGATCTGATCCCAGAAGATTCTTGGTGCTACTAGAGTTATGATTCCTTCCTCCTCCCCTTATCAAAAATTTCTGTTGACTCCCTAATGCACATAGGATAAAGCCCATACAATGTGGCATGAGATCTTTCGCCATATGCCCAAGTTAAACCTCACCTTGAAACACACAGGCTCGCCATACTGTATGGTTTTCATATCTCCTTTGCTCTTCTATATATCCTTTTCCCAAATCTGGAATTTACTTTCCCTTTCTTTTCTCTCTGTCTCTGGCAAAATCTTATTCACATTTCAAGCCCTAGCTCAAATATAAACTATTATATTAGATATCCCCTAGAGAATCTAATCTCTTGATATCTTACGTCTTGGGATTCCCACAATTCCCTCATCCATGTGGCATATCAAGCCATATTATAATTACCAGTTTTACCTATCTGCTACATTCTACTTATTACACGCTTGTGGGAGCAGTCTATTTCTCTAGTAGCGAGCAAGATCTCTGACACATAAAAGCTACTTAATGAAATGTGGACTAAAGTGTCTGAGAACCCTTAGAACAGAGCTTCTCAAAGGTTTCTATTAAGAAACCTTAATTGGCCCAGGCATGTGAGGTTCAGCTGGTTAGGCATCGTTGCATACACTGAAGGGTTGCAGGTTTGACTCCCAATCAGGGCATATACCTAGGTTACGGGTTCAATCCCTGGTCCAAGCCCATCCGGGAGGCAACCGATCAATGTTTTTCTCTCACATCGATGTTTTTCTCTTTCTCCCTTCCTCTCTCTCTAATAATCAATGAAAAAAAAAAGTCTCTGGGTGAGGGTAATTTTTTTTTAAAGAAGCCCTAACTGGAAGGGATAATGGGATGTAGGGGCAGGAGAGTACTCCCTACAAGATAAACTCATGGCAGCAAATAAAATTTTATAGCTAATCTAAAAAATCCACATGGGTTTTGTATTTTATACTATAATGTATCTGCATTTTCATATAAAAGTGTTTTAAATTTACACTAGGGAAATGAAACATATCCAACTTTTCTACTTATTTCATTAGCTAATGGGCAAGATATTTTTGAGTTGAGTTTATCAATTCAAAAAAATTGTATTCAACTGAAGCAAGCATAAATTACCTGGAAGATCCAGTATTAGGAGAACCCTTCCAATGTCTAGAGAGCCACACTATGTTGACTGCCCATATATACATAAATAAATGGATATAAGTAGCAACTCCTTCCCTTCCCTTCCCTTCCCTTCCCTTCCCTTCCCTTCCTTTCCCTTCCCTTCCCTTCCCTTCCTTTCCCTTCCCTTCCCTTTTCTATTTTTCAAAATTTTCTTGGCT
This sequence comes from Mormoops blainvillei, assembly GCA_004026545.1. NCBI lineage: Eukaryota > Metazoa > Chordata > Mammalia > Chiroptera > Mormoopidae > Mormoops > Mormoops blainvillei. The sequence goes on from PVJD01008973.1 coordinate 29,154, forward strand.
CTTTTTCTCAAGTTACTATGCTTTCTTTATTGTGCTTTCTTGGTTTCTTTGTCAAAGATTAGTTCACCACATATGTATGGCTTTCTTTCTGGGCTCTCAGCTCTGTTCCATTGGTCTATGTGTGTCTGCTTTATACCAATATCATACTGTATTTATTACTATAGCATTGTAATACAGTTCAAAATCAGGAACTGCGATACCTCCAGTTTTGTTCTTTCTCAGGATTGAGTTGGGTATGTGGGGTCCTCTGTGAAGCCATACACATGTTCGTCTGACAGTATGCAGTTGCACAGATGCTGGAGCTAACTGCAGGCGCAAACAGAGGTATAGGTCAGTGACAGAAGTCAGGGCTGGATCCAAGCTGACAAGTAGTTGTGCAGAACTTGGCTGGCTGTGTGAGCTCCTGTGGCTGTGGAAGGTCACCATGGGCATGCACAGGGTGGTGGGAGTTGGTGGCTGGAGTTGGTGGCTGGAGTTGGGGCTGGTGGTGCATAGGTGCACACAGTAACTCAAGCCAGTGACAGGAGTCAGGGCCGATTTGGGCCCACAAGCATGTGTTGGGCCTTGGCTGTCAGTGTACACAAACAGCTGCAGAGACTGAGGCTGGCTGCCACTGTGAACCCAATGCCCTGTGTTGGGGAGGGGAGACATAAGGAACGGGGTAGGACTTATGTGGCAAAAACCTCAGCAATGAAATCTGAAGGGATCAGTGGCAGCTTTATTTCCTTTTTATTATTTTTTAAAATCTCAGCACTTTCTGCTGTCTTCTTACCACTATTTTTGCACTATGTTTGTTAGTGCTTTTTCACACAGTGTGAACACTGTAAACATTTGCCGAAAACGATTACTTCTTGAAAGTGTCTTTTTTAAGATTAGTGTGCTCATCTGGTAATTAAGATAGGTGAGTTTGTTACTTTATTACAACTGAGTTAAGGTATTTTTAAAAATATAGAAAATTAAAAATACTAGATGACCCTGACCAGTGTGGCTCAGTTGGATGGTCATTGTCCCACAAAGAGAAAGGTCACCAGTTCCATTTCCATCAGGGCACACATGCCTAGGTTGCGGGTTCAGTTCCCAGTTGAGGCGAGTACGAAAGGCAACTGATAGATGTTTCTCTCTCACATGGATGTTTTCCTCTCTCTCTTTCTCCCTTCCTTGCTGTCTCTCTAAACTAAAAAATCATTAAATTAAATGAATTAATAATTTAAAAACTGAAAAATTATCTCAGTTTTTAAAATAAGGTGGAGTGCTGGCTCCCCCCACACTCCACCTTTTCCCATACAAATGACCAACAAAATTTGTTTCCAGATTAAGCCAGCAATAGATTTTTAAGCATTATCAACTAGTGGTAATTCTCTAACACTGGTTTTCCCAAATCATGCTATAAAATGTGGCACTTTTCTGTTGAATTCAAGATAAGTAACTGTACTCTAGTTGCCTAGAAAGACATCACAAAATAGATCTTCAGTTAGCTCAGTGCACTGAAGTGTTTGTAACATCACTACAAAGAAAGTCTCTTGTGCTTGTGGGAAACTGGACGAAGATAACATAGGCACAAATGAAAGGGTCTTCTTATTTTTATTTTTAAAAACTGATTTACCCTAATATTCCAATCCAGGGTTCTATAACTTCTCAGCTTCTTCATCACCACTACCCATATCTGTTACTATTATCTCTCACTTGAATTCTTGTTGATTTCACCTTTGCCCCCTCCCTGCACAAAGTTTATTCTTCACACAGAAGCCAGATGACCTAAAAATGTCATTCCACTAAAAATTCTCCAGTGGTTTCCCATCTCATACAGAGTAAAATCCAAGTTTTCATTGTGGTTCTTAAGGTCATACATGACCTAATCCCTTGATAACTCTTTACCTCCCACCACTCAAACTCATTACAGACTTACTGGCATTTTTGCTATTTCTTGCACTCATCATACAAACTCCTCTTTCAGGGTCTTTGCACTTGTAGTTTCCTCTGCCAGGAAAACTATTCCCTCAAATACCCACTTGTTTCATTTGTCATTGCTTTCTGATCTTTCAAAGTTCACTTTATCAAAACAGCCTCTCTTTTCTGATAACAAAAGAATATTCTCCATATCCTTACCATATTTTATTCGATATCTGCATTGTAGCACCCGTCCACACCTGGCTATGTATATATTTATATTTATACTTACTCCTTGTTTGTTTGCATATTGATTCTCCCCTAACTAGAATGTCAGTTCCACGGGAGTAGGGACTTTGTCTGATTTGCTCTCTGCTGTATTTTTTAGGACTATGCCCGGTACATAGTAACATCTTGGCAAACACGTTAAATGATTGACTCCAGGTATAACAGAATTAACCTCCAGCCCATGTAATCATGCACTGGGCTCTATTTTCCTTTGTACTGAAACCTCATGATGTCTAGCATGGTTCTTCCATTCACTTCCAGGAATGTGTATGCTTTTCAAAGACAAGAACTATGTCCTGAGTAACAGGATGATGAGTAAATGACTAGTACCAGAGGGGGAGGATGATCTATATGTTACTGAGTGATGAAAAAGGCAGAGTAGTAATGGGTTTTTGAAATACTTTTCTATCCCACATGATCCATGCCTCTACCCAACTTTATGGCAATTAACCAGAAGGTTGGTAACACGTCTTTTTAAAAACACCACTAGATTTCTAAGGACAGAGGATTCCAGAGGCAAATTCTTGGTTATATACTGTATTCTTTATTGTGAGATTTACTAGAAAGTCCATTTTGGGAGCTATTTCTCCACAAAGGAGAGTAGGAAATAAATCAGGTAAATTCTTTTTTAAGGCTTTATCAGAACACTTGGAGGAATATGAAAGGGCTAAGAGCTCTTAATCTGCTGGCAACATTCAGGACCTTTGGAATTTTTAAACAAATATTACCAAGTATTCAGAAGAGCTGGTATTATCTTTAATACTAAGGAGAGTATCATATTAAAGAAAGTTGAGGAGAATTTTTTTAAATCACCTATTCTGTAAAAACATATACAGAATTTAAAAAAATTTTTTTCTGTAAAAACATTTTCCTTTTCTTATATTTTCCCATTACCATTTAATCCCCTTATATCCGCTTACCCCAAGCAATCACCACACTGTTGTGCATGTCCATGAGCCCTTTTTCCATTTTGCTCCATCTTTCCACCTCTTCCCTCCCTCCTCACACTAGTTGTCATCTGCTCTCCATCTATGAGTCTGTCTCTATTTTGCTTGTTAGTTCAGTTTGTTGCTATGCGGAGCCATATACATTTTTGAAATATTTGTTCTACTTCTGTTAAATATGTAATTGAAATCTTGATAGGAATTATGTTCAATCTATAGATTGCTTTTAACATTTTAATGATAGTAATTCTTCCTATCTATGAACATGTTATGTACTTCCACTTATTTGTATTGTCTTCAATTTCTTCAGTGTCTTATAATTTTCTGAGTACATGTCTTTTGAATCCTTAGGTTTATTCTTAAGTATTTAATTCTTTTTGAAGCAATTGTGAATGGAGTGGTTATATTAATTTGCATTTCTGTTAGATCATCGTTTGCATATAAAAATACAACTGATTTCTGGATATTAATTTTGTTATCCTACTACTTTGCTGAATTCATTTATCAGTGCTAGTAGATTTTTGGTGGAATCTTTGGGGTTCTCTATGCACAGTATCATGTCATCTGCAAATTAAGACAGTTTTACTTGACCTTTCCAGCTTGGATGCCTTTTATTTCTTGTTCCTTTCTGATTGCTGTGGCTAGGATTTCCAGTACTATGTCAAATAAGAGAGGTGAAAGCAAACATCCTTGTCTTGTTCCCGATCTTAATGGGAACGTTTGTTGTTTTTACCCATTAAGTATGGTGCTGGCAGCGGGTTTGTCACATACGATCTTTAATATGTTTAGGTATGTTCCCTCTAATCCCACTTTGCTGAAAGTATTTATCATAAATGGGTGTTGGATTTTATCAAATGCTTTCTCTGCACATATTGATATGATCATGTGGTTTTCTCCTTCATTTTGTTTATGTGGTGAATCACATTTTTTTGATTTGTGATGGTTGGTACCAACCTTGCATTCCTAGAATAAATTCCACTTGATCATGGTGTATGCTCTTTTGATGCATTGCTGTATTAAATTTGCTCTTATTTTGTTCAGGATTTTAGCATCTATGTTCATCAGGGATATAGGCCTATAATTTTCTATCTTTGTAGTGTCTTTATCTGGTTTTTGAATTAGAATAGTGCTGTCTTTATAAAATGAGTTTGGTACCTTCCCTCTTCTTGAGTTTTATGAAATAGTTTGAGAAGGAGAGATGTTAGTTCTTTTCAGAACGTTTGGTAAAATTTACCTGGGAAGCCATCCAGTCCTGGGCTTCTGTTTGTTGGGAGTTTTTTGATTACTGCTTCAATTTTAGTAAGTGTGATCCATCTACCCAGATTCTCTGATTCTTCCTGATTTAGTCTTGGAAGATTGTATGTTTTTAGGAATTTATCCATTTCATCCAGGTTGTCCAGTTTTTTGGCATTTAGTTGTTCATAATATTTTCTTACAACCCTTTGTATTTCTTTGATGTCAGTTGTTATTTCTCCTCTTTCATTCCTGATTTTATTTATTTTGACCATCTCTCTTTTTTCCTTGGAGTCTGGTTACAGGTTTGTCAATCTTGTTTATCTTTTCAAAGAACCGGTTCTTGGACTCATTGATCTTTTGAATCGTTTTTAGGCTCTATTTTATTTATTTCTGCTCTTACCTTTATTATTTCCTTCCTTCTCACTTTGGGCTTTGTTTGTTGGTCTTTTTCAGTTCCTTTAAGTGTGAAGTTAGATTGTTTATTTGAACTTTTTCTTATTTTTTTGAGATAGGCCTGTAATACTAAGGATTTCCCTTTTTGGATTGCTTTCCCAGTGTCCCACAGATTTGGGATTGTTATGTCCTCATTTTCATTTGTTTCAAGGTATCTTTTGATTTCTTTTCTTTTAACTTTAAAATTTTATTTATTTATTTATTTATTTATTTATTTATTTATTTAATTGTTCTTCAAGTACAGTTTTGTCCATTTTCCTGCCACCACGCCCTGCGCCCTTCCCATCCTCACCTCCCACCCTCGATCCTATCCCCTTTTGGCTTTGTCTATGAGTCCTTTATACATGTTTCTTGATTATCCTTCCCCTGTTTCTCCCTGTTATCCCCTCTCCCCTTCCGTTTACTGTCAGTTCATTATTTCAATGTCTCTGGTTATATTTTGCTTGTCTCTTTGATCTTGTTGTTGACCCATTCATTGTTTAATAACATGTTATTTAGCTTCCATGTCTTTGTGTGTTTTTCAGTGTTCTTCTTGTGAATGAATTCTAGTTTCATAGCATTGTGGTCAGAGAAGATACTTGATATGATTTCAATATTCTTAAATTTATACAGACTTCTTTTGTGTCCTAACGTGGTCTATGCTAGAAAAAGTTCGATGTGTACTTGAAAATTATGTATTTTCTGCTGCTTTGGGTGAAATGCTCTGAAGATATCAATTAAATCCATGTGTTCTAGTGTGTCATTTAAGGCTGTCTCTTTGTTGATTTTCTTTTTCTTTTCTTTAAAGATTTTATTTATTTATTTTTAGAGAGGGGAAGGGAAGGAGAGAGAGAGAGAGAGAGAGAGAGAAGCATCAATGTGTGGTTTCTTTTTGTGCACCCCCTAATGGGGACCTGGCGTACAACCCAGGCATGTGCCCTGACTGGGAATTGAACCAGCGACCCTTTGGTTTGCAGGCTGTCTCTCAATCCACTGAGCCACACCAGCCAATGCTCCTTGCTGATTTTCTGTCTGGAAAACCTATCTATTGAAGTGAATGGGGTGTTAAAATTCCCAACAATGACTGCATTTCTGTTGCTCTCTCCCTTTATGTCCATCAAGATTTGCTTCACATATTTAGGTGCTCCTATGTTGGGTTTGTAAATATTTACTAGAGTTTTATCCTCTTGTTGGATTGTTCCCTTTATCATTCTGTAGTGTCTTTCCTTGTCTCTTACTATAGCCTTGGTTTTAAAATTTATTTTGTCTGATATAAGTACTGCTACCCCAGCTTTTTTTTTCCTTTGAATTTGCACGAAATATCTTTTTCCATCCCTTTAGTTTTAGTCTGTGTGTATCTTTTGATTGCAGGAGGATCTGTGGGAAACAGCATATATATGGGTCTGGCTTTCTCTCCCATTAAGTTACCCTATGTATTTTGGTTGGAACATTTAATCCATTTACTTTTAAGGTGATTATTGACAGATACATGTGTAGTATCATTTTATTGTTAAATTATTTTCCTCTGCTTTTTTAATCTTTCTCTTCCTCTTCTTCTTCTTGAAGCCAACCCTTTAACATTTGTTGCAGTATTGGTTTGGTGTTAACAAACTTTAGTTTTTTCTTGTCTGTGAAGATCCTTATTTCTCCTTCAATTTTAAATAATAGCCTTGCTTGGTAAAGTATCTTTGGTTGTAAGTCTTTGTTCTTCATCACCTTGAATACTTCTCACCAGTCCCTCTGGCCTGAACTGTTTCTGATAAGAAATAAGATGACACTCTAATTGGTGCTCCCTTGTATGTAACTACCTGCTTTTCTCTTGTGGCTTTTAAGATTTCCTCCTTGTCTTTAAGCATCTTCATTTTTATTATAATGTGTCTCAGTGTAGGCCTCTTTAGGTCTACCTTGTTTGGGGTTCTCTGAGCTTCTTGGACTTGTGTGTCTTTTCCTTCACCAGTTTAGGGAAGTTCTTGGTCATTATTTCTCAAATTGGTTCTCAATCCCCTGTTCGCACTCTTCTTCTGGTATTCCAATGATGCAGATGTTGTTATGCTTCAGGTTGCTCCAAAGGTTTCTTAAGCTCACCTCGTTTTTTTAAATTCATTTGTCATTTTGTTGCTCTGCTTAGGTGTTTTTTTCTACCTTTTCTTCTAAACCACTGACTCAGTCTTCTGCTTCATATAACCTACTGTTTATTCCTTCCATTATATTATTTATTTCTGATATTACATTCTTTATTTCACGTTGGCCCCTTTTTATGGTTTTCTACGTCTTTTTAAAAAAGATTTTATTTATTTATTTTTAAAGTGAGGAGAAGGGAGGGAGAAAGAGAGGTAGAGAAACTTCGATGTGTGCTTGCCTCTCACATGCCCCACACTGGGGGCCTGGCCCACAACCCAGGCAATGTGCTGCGACTAGGAATCAAACCTGCAACCTCCTATTTTTGCAGGCCAACATTCAACCCACTGAGCCACACCAGCCAGGGCCCTATGTCTTTTTTCATGCTGTTGGGTAGCCTTATAATCATTAGTCTAAACTTTTTATCTAATAAATGGCTTTCCTCCATTTCTTCTAGTTCTTCTTCTGTAGAATTCTCTTATTCTTTCATTTGATGTCTGTTTCTTTCTCTCTTATTTTGGATACCTCTTTGTATTTGTTTCTATGTATTAGATAGATCTGCAAAGACTCTGGTGTAGACCTTTGTCAGATGCTGCTTATGAGTGGCCTTGGGCCACCTGTTTGGAACTATCAGCAATCCACTGTGTGTGGCTCCCTCTACTGGGGCTGGGTATGTGCAGAAAGAGCCAGACTGAACACCAACACCAACTTTTATCAGCACCAGGCCCAGGTGAGGGTCAGCTGAAGTCCCAGAGCTTCCAGAGATGCACCTTAGTTGTTACACTAATTAATGATATAGCTTCAAGCTGTACTCAGCAGCCTGGCTTAAGCTCCACAGCATAAATCCTATGGGTGGGGCTCTTGTTTCCTCTCAGGTTGATGCCATTTGGAGAACAGAGCGTTGCCTGAAAAAGATGGCTTCTGCAGTGTGGAGGATGACTCTGCACAGAGATCCTGGCAGGTGTTCCTTCAGTTCCTTCCCCAGAGCCACCAACCCCAGACTCTCCTGAAGCATCTCTAGTCCTCTCTGCCCTCTTTCTGCCAGAGCCCAGGGTAAGTGGTCATAAACAATATTTTGTGCATTGGCTTTTTAAGAAGATCTCTACATCTTCAGCTATCTCTCTGTGGTGGACAGAAACCCAGTTGCTTTTTATAGCCAGATGTTACCTGAGTTTCTCTCCCAGCTCTGGTACCGTAGGGTAGGGAGCCCAGCTTGGGGTTTAGACCCCACACTTCTCAGAGGGAACCCCATGGCTGCTGAAACTGCCCACCAGAGCTTCAGGTCCTACCCATGGGGGTCCAGCCAGCCCTCTTGTTCCTCCTCTGCACTGCCTACCAGTCTTGTTGTGGTGAAGTGGTTTCTCCTGTCTGTTCGTGGTTATAAGGCTCCTCTCCAGATAGTGTTCAGTTGGTTATTCAGGATGATTTCTCTATAGTTTAGCTGAAATTCCAGATTGGTCTGGCAAGGAGATTAGTGTAGCTTCCACTTACTCCTCTGCCATCTTGGGTGCTCTGGAGGAGATTTTTTAAAATCATGTCTTTTTTCCCCAAGATGTTTTAGTGGCTGCAAATCTATATACCAACATACATAATAAATAAAAGGCCTTTCCTCCAGTTCTTAACAGACTAGGCCAATGGAAAGAATAATATAAAGATGTAGATATCCATAAGGCTTACCCAATTTAAGGTTTTATCACTACTGATTGACACAGTTGTAATGCTACAAGAGCAATCAGTAGATATGATGTTTCAATGTCTCTATTTAAAACACTGAAATGGTGACTTGTACAATAAAAAATAACTTTGTAAATTTACTCCTAGAATGAATGCCTTGTTTATATCCACCACATTGTTAATGGGAACAAAGAACTATTAAATAAGGGCTGCAGGTGTTGTCTCATGGGGATGGTAATTAATATATGCTATAAAGCACTAACTTATCTTTTCATGGGTAAATCACCGTACTAAATCACGATACTAAATCACCAATGAACCTAGTAATATTTTAAATATTTTTAAGTTACTACCAGATGTATGAGCTTTGAAATACTTCTTTTCAGTTTCTTTATTTTAAGGTTTTATTTATTTATTTATTTTTAGAAGGAAGGGAAAGGAGAGAGAAAGAGAGGGAGAGAAACATCAATGTGTGGCTGCCTCTCGTGCACCCCCTACTGGGGACCTGGTCAGCAACCCAGGCATGTGCCCTGACTGGGAATCAAACCAGCACTCTTCTCAGTTTCTTACTAACAAATGCATGATGTGTGATTACTTAATTTCAATTGAATATTCTTTGTCTAAAATGAAAAGAATTTGAGTATCAATAAAACTATCCATAAAAATAAAATGACTGCTGATTTTAAATTTGTAAGTTAGGGTTTGCTTATCATAAAGCCTCAGTTAACAGCTTCTTTAGACACATAACTTCTCTATTACACTGACCATCTGAAATTTAGCACTGCAAACATCGTAAGAAGTAAATACAGAGTTTTCTCTTCGGGACATTTTAAAACAGGAAAAAAGGCTTCTTAGTTTGTTGCCTAACATTAATTTCCCTTTAGGTTGGAGAATCCATATCCACAAGTCTGATCTCTCTTTCTATGAACATTTACATAGCTTTTAACCACCCAGGAAAGATTGAGAGCATCTCTCCTTCTCCCACTCATTGAATTTTATGGTTCTCCATCCTGTTAGACATCCAGATATAGACTTGAATATTTTGAATGAACCATGTACATTTGTTTTCAAACTATTAATTTTAAATCTTTACTATATCACAAAACCAGTGTTCATCACTAAGCCATCAAAAAGAAAAGTGAAATAGGGAAATTCTGGTTTCTGGTTCCATACTTAATGAACTTGGAAGTCACCATTCTCTCTTTAAAATAAGTAAAAAGCTGAGCAGACTGAAAAATCAAAAGTTCTTGGATTCATAAGAGAAGAAAGGACAAGAGAAGAGAGGACAGAAGGCAAACCATTTCCTTCAATATTAGAGAGACAAAGAAGCAAATACAGGGATTCTCTACATGAGTAAAGAATCATGAGTGGAAACAGCCATGAAAACAAGTGTCAAGGTAAGAAAACCTGACTGCAATTGGCAAATTGCTGTAGGCTCAGCCTGGACAACTCAGAGTTATAAATGCCAGGACCATCCAATCATGGGGGTAGGCAGGGGCACGATATTGTAAATTTACTTCCCAAAGTTTAAGCAGTTCCCATAGTAAGTATCCAAGAAAAATCACCTTTAGCTTCCTGCAGAGAGAGGAAAGGAACCATTATGAAATATTGCAAAGCACCCTGTTCTTCTAAACAAGGCCTGCTGTGGCAGGGAAAGAGTTAACCTGAACCTAACCTACTGGGGTATCATCAGAGCCTAGCTAATCTGGGGAAGGAAAATACTCAACTCCAGCCCACTTTAGCCATCCTGTCCCACCTGCGGGAAGAGAAAATTTTGAATTCATAGAAGTGTAGAATGGTGCTTTCCAGGGCCTGAGGGGTGAAGGAAATTGAAAGATATTGGTGAACGGGTACAAATTTTCAGTTATAAGATGAATAAGTTCTGAGAATATAATATACAGCATGGTGACTCTAGTTAATAATGTATTACACACTTGAAATTAGCTAAGAGAATAGATATTAAGTATTATCACCACGTGAAAGGGAGGGGAACTATGTGAGGTGATAGATGTGTTAATTAATTTGACTTTGATAATCATTTCACAATGTATCCATATATCAAATCATCACATTGTACATCTTAAATACATATAATTTTATTGAACAATTATACCTCAATAAATCTGGAAAAATGCCTCCTTTATTTAAAAAATCAATATGAAGTTCACAGTCCAGAAGCACAGGCCCACTAAAAGACTGAGACTTAATCATAGAACTGTAAAACACTTTTCTTCCTTCGCACCTCACCACCACATTACTGAAGGCCCATTTACAGCAGTTCCTTTTACCCAATAAATCACATTCAGCTTTCAAGAAAAAATTATGATGCATACACAAAGGCAAAGACAGTTTGAAGAGACAGAGCATCAGAAGCAGACCCAAATATGGCTGGTATTTTGGCATTATCACACCAGTATTTCAATAATAAATATTATAATATGCTAAGGTTTTGAACGGACAAAGTATGCAAGAGCAGATGGGCAATGTAGAGGAATGGAAATCCTAAGAACCCTCACCCCCAATGCTAGAGATCAAAACACTATAACTGAAATAAAGAATGCCTTCAATGGATTTACTAAGAGATTGGACATAGCTAAAGAAATAATCTCTGAGCTAGAGGATATACCAACAGAAAGATAAAAAATTGACTAAAAATAATTAACAGAATGTCCAAGGATTGTTGGATAACAGATATAACACTCCTGTAATGGGAACACCAGAAGGAGAAGAATAGGAAAAAGAAATAGAAGAAATATTTAAAACAATAAGGACTGAGAATGCCCTCACATTAATGTCAGACACCAAACCGCAAATCCAGGAGTTTCAGAGAACACCAAGCAATATAAATGCCAAAAAATACACCTAGGCAATATATTTTTCAACTACAGAAAATGGAAGATAAGGAAAAACTTGAGAGAAGGCAGAGGGGAAAGGGCACCCAGCAATAAAGGAAAAAGATAATAATTCTATCTCACATCTCTTCAGAAGCCATGCAAGTAAGATGAGAGTGGAGCACACTCACGGAGAGCAGGATGACAGCTAAGTGGGAGAGCATGGGCAGTTAGGGGATAGAAGGGTTAAACAATAAGGAAAAAGGACTCATGGTCATGGACAATGGTGTGGTGATTGTGGGGGGAGGGGTATATAAGGAGACTAAATGGTAATGGAAAAAGTACAAACAAATTTTAAAAGGAGTGAAATATTTAAAATGTTAAATCAAGAAAAACAACCCAGCCCTGGCTGGTGTGGTGAGTGGACTCAGTGGACTCAGTGCCGGCCTGCTAACTGAAAGGTCACTGGCTTGATTCCCAGTCAGAGCACATGCCTGGGTTGTGGACCAAGTCCCTAGCTGGGGGCATGCGAGATGCAACTGGTCAGTGTATCTCTCGCACATCGATGATTTTTCTCCCTCTCTTTCTCCCTCCCTTCCCCTCTCCCTAAAAATGAATAAATGAAATATTTTTAAAAAGAAGAACAGCAACCTAGAATTCCGTACTGTGCAAAATTGTCCTTTAAAAGTGAAAAAGAAATGAAGACTTTCTCAGGCAAACAAAATTTGAGAAGAAAGACAAGTACTGCATGATATCACTTATATATGAAATCTAGAAAAACCAAACTCATAGAAACAGAGAATAGAATGATGGTTATCAAGGGCTGGGTTAGAGGGGAGGTGTGGTTTGAGGGTACAAATTTGCAACTAAAAGATTAATAAATTCTGGAGATCGAATGTACACCATGGTGATTATATTCTATAATAGTATATTATAAACTTCAGAGTTGACAAGAGACTAGATCTTAATTGTTCTTGCCAAAAAAAAAAATTGATGATAACATGATGTGATGGAGGTGGTAGTTGATACCACAGTGGTAACTCTATTGTAACATATGAATCTATCAAATCGACTTGTTGTGTGCCTTTTTTTTTTTTGTGACTGATCCAGCTTTACAGAAATGCTAGACTTCTCTATTCATTTATTTACTGAAATACAAGTAATACTCCTAGAAGCAAATTTAATTTTGAGAATTACAAGTTTAATTAAAACCTTAACTAAAATATTTAATTTTATTTTAGTGTCTTGTAATGGTAAGAAAATTTGGGTTTGGGGAATCCTTACTTCTCTTTTTATTTAGGAGTCAAACATTATTTTTTCCATTGCCATTTAGTCCCCTTATACCCCTCTACCCCCAGGAATCACCACACTATTTTCCATGCCCATGAGTCCTTTTTTCCTTTTTGTTCAATCCCTCTACCCCCTAATCTCCCCCCATTCCATTAGCTATCATCCTGCTCTCCATCTATGAGTCTGTCCCCATTTTCCTTGTTCAGTTTGTTTATTAGATTCCACATGAATGAAATAATATGGTATTTTTCTTTCTCTGTCTTATTTCACTAGCATAATGTTATCCAGGTCCATCCATACTGTAACAAAGGGTAAAAAACTTTCTTCTTTTTTACAACCATGTAGTATTCCATTGTGTAAATGTCCTATAGTTGTTTTATCCACTCATCTACTAATGGACACTTGGGCTACTTCCATATCTTGGTGATCATAAATAAGCATCAGGGTGCATCAATGAACATCAATGAGCATCAGGATGCTTATGTTCTTTTGAATTATTGTTTTGGGTTCCTTCAGATTTATTCCCAGAAGTGGGATAGCTGGGTCATAAGGCAGATCCATTTTTAATTTTTTGAGGTATCTTCATACTGTTTTCCACAGTGACTGCACCAGTCTGCATTCCCACCAACAGTGCAAAAGGGTTCCCCTTCCTCTACATCCTCACCAGCATTTGTTGTTTGTTGATTTATTGATGATAACTTTCTGACAGGTATGAGATGATATCTCATTGTGGTTTTAATTTGCATTGCTCTGATTGGTGATTTTGATCATATTTTTATATGTCTATTGGCCATCTGTATGTCCTCTTTTGAGAAGTATCTATTCAGGTCCTCTGCCCATTTTTTAATTGGGTTGTTTGAATTCTTAGTGTTGAGTTTTGTAAGTTCTTTATAAATTTTGGATATTAACCCCTCATCTGATGTATCAACAAATATGTCCTCCCATTCTGTTGATTGTCTTTTTATTTTGTTGATGATTTCCTTTGTTGCACAAAATTTTTTTAGTTTGATGTAGTCCCATTTGTTTAATTTTTCTTTTGTTTCCCTTGTCTAGGGAGATAAATCCAATAAAATATTGCTATGAGCAATGTCTGAGATTTTACTGCCTTTAACTTACACAATGTTATGTCAATTATATCTCAGTAAAAAATTAAGGGAATTTGTTGTCAGTAGATTGACCTTGCAACAAATGGTAAACGTTCTTTAGAGGAAAGGAAAACAATGCAGGTAAAAAACTTGGATCTACAGCCATGCCCAGAGTGGCTCCGTTGATTAAGCATCATCTCACAAACAAAAAGGTTGCGGGTTCATTTTCTGCTCAGGGAACATGCCTGGGTTGGGGGTTTGGTTCCCTCTTGGAGTGCATACAAAAGGCAACTGATGGATGTTTCTCTCTCACATTAACATTTCTCTCTCTCCCTACCTTCCCCTCTCTCCCCCCAAAACAAGACTTGGATCTACATAAATAAGAGCAGTAAAACAAATACTTTTTAAAAATTCTTAATTGACCTAACAGTTTTCAGTTTTTCACAAATAGAATAGCAACAATGTATTCAATTGTGAATGCTTACATATACATATAAATTTATGCTTAGGTATGATTATATGTAATTTAAATAACTGACAGTAATGGTAAAAGGAATGGGAGGAAGGAATTAGGATAATTTTGTTATTAGAAAGTACACTAACTGTGAAGTGGTATAGTGTTATTTAAAAGTGGACTTGGAATACTTGTAAATGTATATTGCAAACGCTGAGGCAACCACTAAAAAGGTAAGAAAAAAAGTATAATTGATATGCTAAGAAAGAAAAGAAAATGGATTCAGCTCAATTAAAAAATGCAGAAAAATAGTGGAAGACAAAAAGGGAACAGTGACCAAGGGCAACAAATATAAAACAGTACAAATGTGGTAGATATTAATCCAGCTACATCAGTAATCACTTTGAAGGTCATTGGTCTAAATGTACCAGTTAAAAGACAGAGATTATCAAATGGATCAAAAACATAAGGCAACTATACATTGTCTGAAAAAAAATCATGTTAAATATAATGACACATATAGATTAAAAGTTAATGGATGGAGAAAAATACACCATGCTATACTTTCAAAAGAAAGGAGTATCCATGTAAATTTCAGACAGAATAGACTTCATAGTAAAAGATGTTATCAGAGATAAAGAAGGGCTGTATATAACAATAAAGGAGTCAATTCTCCAAGATGACATTACAATCCTTAATGTGTAGGTACCTAACAATAAAACAACAAACTCTGAGGCAACAAAAAAATACTAGAACTGCAAAGAGAAATAGATGAATCTGCTATCGTAGTTGAAGGTATGAACACCTATCTATCAGAAATGGACAGATTGAGCAAGTAGAAAACCAGTAAGGACATACGTAAACTCACCAACACCATTATTCAACTGGGTATAATTTACATCTATAGACCACTTCATCCAGTGATGGCAGAATACATATTGTTTTTCATTCTCATGTGAAATATTTACTGAAATAGACCATATGCTGAGCCATAAAACACACCTTTACAAACTTAGAATAGAATTCATACAATTTCTAATTTCATTTCATTATTCTCAGAGAACATATTTTGTTTCATTTCAGTTCTTTTAAATATATTAACACTTGTTTTATGGCTTAACATATGATTGATCTTAGAGAATGTTTTCTGTGCATTTGAGAAAAGCATGTATTCTACTGCTATTGGGTAGTGTGTTCTATGATGTCTCCTGGGATTGGTTGGTTTCTAGTGTTTTTTAATGTCTTTTTTTTTTTTTTTTTTGCTTGTGTTCTACATAGTTGCTCTATTTATCATTGAAAGTAGAGTATTGGAGTCACCAACTCTTGTTGTTGATTTGCCTATTTCTCCCTTCAGTTCCATCTGTTTTTACTTTATGTATTTTGGAAGCTGTTTTGTTAGGTGCCTATATGTTCATAAGTCCCCAGTGGACTGAACCTTTTTCCATTTTATTATTTCTTCTTTTTCTCTAGTAACAACTTAATTTTAAATTCTATTTTGTCTGATATTAATATAGCCACTTAAGCTCTCTCTTGCTTTACATTTTCATGAAATAATCCAGTTCCATCTTTTCACTTCCAACTGATCTGTGCCTTTGAATCTTAAATGTGTCTCTTGTACACAGAATATACAGAGTACAGCACAAAAAACATCCCTTTTTATTACAAAATATTTTATTACAAAATTATAAGCATATAAATCTGTAACATGACAATATCACACTCAAACACACCACATGATATTTTAGGTGAAATGTTCAATCTAAAACTATAAATTATTACACTCACATTATTACCTTACCAATCACACTCGAGCAGGCACTGCTTCTAGCAGACCCTGTATTTTGATCATTGTTTTAAAAAAATCAATTCTTCCAATTTCTGTCTTTTATTTGTTTTTTTTAAATTTTTTAGGGGTGGGGTTGCAGTTTTTTAATTTCTGCCTTTTAATTGAAGGATTTAATCCATCTACATCTGACATAATGAATGAAAAATATAATATTTACTTTACTACTTGAATTTTATGTCTTATTTTTTTGCTCTTGTTCTTAAGTTCCTCCATTACTGCTTATTTTGCGTTAAATAGATATATTATAATTGTAGCATTTTAATTCACTTGTCATTTAGTTTACTATATACTTTTGAGTAATTTTTAGTTGTTACCCTAGGGGTTATCAATCACAATCTAATTTAGAATATAGTCAACTAAATTTCAATAGTATATAATCACATTGTTCCTACAGAACAATATTTCCCCTCCTTTATTTTGTTATTGTCATAAATTGCATTTTATACTTTGTGTGCTCACCAACTTAGATTTATATGTATTACATTATGAGTTGTCTTTTAAATAACATGGGGAAACAAAAAGAAGTTACAACAAATAACACAGTTATGTTTTTTTAATAGATACCTATGTAGTTACCCTTACCAGTGTCCTTTATTTCTTCATGTGAATTCTACTTATTGTCTAGGGTCCTTTATTTTCATCCTAAAGAACTCTCTATAGCATTTCTTAAAGAGCAAGTCTTTTAGTGACAGACTTAGTTTTTGTTTATCTGGGAATGTGTTAATTTATTATATTTTTGAATGATAGCTTTTCTAAAAATAGGAATCTTGTTTTATATTTTATTTCTTTCAACACTGTGAATATGTCATCCACTGCTTTCTGGAATCTTTGTTTTCTGATTAGAAATCAGATATAAATTCTACTGTATGACAAGTTGTTTTACACCGTTGTTTCTTTCTTTTTTTAATTTTATTTTTATTTTTGATTTTAGAGAGAGGGGGAGGAAGGGGGAATGAGGAGGAGAAAAATATTGATGTGAGAGAGAAACATCTATTTGTTGCTTTGTGTATGCACCTTTATAGGGGACTGAAACTGCAACCCAGGCATGTACCCTGACAGGTACCTGAACCTGCAACATTTTGGTTTTTGGGACAATGCCCAATCAACTTAGCTACACTGACCAAGGCTCTCCTTTCAAGATTATCTTCTTTCTCTAGCTTTCAACAGTTTGATTATGATGTTCCTAGGTGTGGGATGAGCTTATCCTTTGAGTTTATCCTACTTAGAATTCATTGCCTTTCTGGATGTACAGATTAATATTTTTAACCAAATTTTTATAGTTTTGGGTCATGTTTTATTCCAACATGTTTCTACTTACTTGTTTCTCTTTCTCCTCTCCTCCTAGAGCTCCCATTATGCATATATTGGTATGCTTGATAATATCCCACAGATCAGAGGCTCTTCTCATTTTTATTCATTCTTTTTCTTTCTGTTCCTCAGACTGGAAAATCATAATTGATCTATTTTTGAGTTACCTGATTCTTTCTGCTTTGTACTGAAATCTGCCCTTGGGCCTCCAACTCAGTTTTCTTTTTTAAATTTCAGTTGTTAGACTTAAATTCCAGAATTTCTATTTGGCTTCTGTTTCATTATTTCTACCTCTTTATTGCTATTCTCTATTTGGTGAGTCATTGCTCTCATATTTCCCTTTAGTTCTTTAGGCATGCTTTCCTTTAGCTTTTTAAACATATTTAAAATAGCTGTTTTAAAGCCTGTTTAGTAAGTCCAATGTCTGGATTTCCCCAGTGACAGATTTTATTGATTGCTTATTTTGCCATATATGGGTCATACTCTTTTTTGCTTCTTTGCATGTCTTCCAATTATTTTTTTTGAAAACTGTACATTTTAAATAGTATAATGTGGCAATTGTGGAAATCTAATCTCCCACTAGGGTTTGTTGCTGCTGCCAATTTTACTAGTTGTTTGTCTAGTGGCTTTTCTGAGCTCATTTTGTAAAGTCTGTATATTCATTGTATAGGGCCACTGAAGTCTAAATTTGGTTATCTTATTGGTCAGCTAATAAATAAATAGCATTTTCCTTAGATGCCTGGAACCAATAAGTCTCCCAATCTTTGCTTAGGTGCTTCTTGTGTGTTTGTGTTTGTGTGTCTGTCTGTGTGTGTTGAGTCATGCCTTTAACGCTTCACCAGGGAGTTTTTCAACTTTGCGTTAGCCTTCCATTCCTGCTGATTCTCAAGTTCAGTTACAGGTGAGAGATTATAGCCTTCTTAGGTCTTTCATGAAATTTTGAAAGCCCTATGCACGTTTGTGACCTTTTAGATTCTCAAAAATACAATGGAACTTTTCATAAGCCTCAGTGTATATCTCATTCCTCAACTTTTCATTTTAAGTTTCCTGGCTAGTCTGTTGTTTGCATCAACTGCTACCCATCACTTCATGCACATATGGTGTTAAAACATTTGACAAATTTACCTACATCACCCACAGAGAAATTGTTAGCGCTGAGAGAGCAGGAGAATTAGTAAGCACTGAGAGAGCTTGAGTAAACTAAAAAAGACAAACCTTTCAAGTGATGTCTTCCAGGGAACCACTTGGTAATAACTTTTATTCGGGAGTGAAATTTTGAAAGATCTCCAGCCACCCTCCGCTTTCTCCAGTACTGAGAATGCAGGCTGTTATTTTTCCAAACTGCTGTGCAGCTGGAGAAAGTAGATGAGATTAGGGTAAGTTAAAATGCCACAAATCTTGCTATCCTTATATAGATGCAGCCATATTTCTTGACTAAACACCTCCCTATGTTGCTAACATTGAAATAAAAATAACAAACTGACAGCAACCAGTGGGGAGGAGGGAAGGGTATAACAGTGGAAAAGGAAGGGAAGGGTCATCAAGAAACATGCAGAAAAGACCCATTGACAAAGCCAAATGGGGAAAGATTGAGGGTGGGGCTGGGGAAAGCGGTGGTGGGAAAATGTTGACCAAAAAAATAAACAGGGGGAGGCTAAGAATAGTATAGAAAATTGAGATGTCAAATAACTTATATGTACAACTAATAAACATGAACTAAGAGGTGTGGAGATGATGAGATGGGTTACAGGGCAGAGGGGATAAAGAGTAGAAAAAAATTAGACACTTGTAATAGCATAATCAATAAAATATACAAAAAACCACCTCCTTATGTTGCTAGAAGCCTTTGGTTAGTTTCCAGCATAACTGAAAATGTTGATTATTGACAATTTTTTGGTCAATTTTCTCATTGCTTTTATGAAGAAACAAAAGTTTAGAGTTCCTTATGCCAACATTTTCACTGATGTCTCCCCCTCTTATTTTTTTACAATACATCTTAAAATTAAAAAATCATCCATTTTCAAAAAGCAGTTACAAAGTTACGTTGTTGCATTTTTATTTGTTTTATTAACCTAACTGTGACTAGAATAGCTTTATTAATGAAAATCTTTACTTTTGAAGCCAAATTTGAGATGCCATATTACTATTCCTTTAGACATTCTCACTAAAAAATAAATCAAATTAAGAAATCAAATTTATAAGTCTGAATCAATGTTTCCATAATCATATATACAAAGAATCATAAATGTACACAATGTTTTAAAGATGGTAATTTTACAAAGCAATAATAAAAAAGGCAAGTTATGCCTAGAAGAGCTTCAATTCTATATGATGCTGAGATTGCAACACATAAGCTATTCCAAGTCAAACTTAAGACTGACATAGCAATGAACCAACTTCCATTTTATCTTCCTTTGATGATGCTGTAAGCTTAGAATAAAGTGTCAACTTTCCTTAATTTGGACTTCTTTATTACTAATGAACAAAATAAACTCACAAACAAAACAGAAATAGACTCATGGATACAGAGAACAGACAACTGTCAGAGGGGAGGGGGTTGGGAGTCTCGGTGAAAAAGGTGAAGGGTTACAGCAAAAAAAAACACACAAAAACCAACAAAACTAATAGACATAGACATAGTGTGGTGATTACCAGAAGGAAAAGGGGTGGGAGACGTAGAGGAGGGTATAAGCATTATAAATGGTGATAAAAGGAGACTTACCTCAAGGTGGGGAACACACAATGCAATATATAGATGTGTTGTAGAATTGTCACCTGAAACTTACATAATTTTATTAACCAATGTCACCTCAATAAATTTTTTAAAAAGTTAACCAATAACATACTAGCTGTATCATTTGGAACTGAGTTTTAGGCTATTTGCAACTCTTATACATTCTTCCTAAAGGAAATAATGAAAGCTTTTATGAAAAAATTACGTGAAACATTTACATGCAAAAAGTCAATAATAAAACTAATTGAAATGCAATTGAAATTTGAGTAATTTTAAACCTAAAATGTATGTGAATTTCTCATAGAATGTTTATATAGTGGCATAATTATTAACAGATCTGAAGTAGGATGTGGATTTAATTTCAAAATCTTTTATAAATTTTCTGCCAGAATATGGAAGTATGTGTATGTATCTGTGTGTGTGTTAAAAACAGATTGCCCCATTTGATATTTGAGCATGTCCTGTATTTCCAATTAACAGAAATGGAGAGTTGGCCTAAATTTGATCAGATTAGTGGTATGTGGGTGGGATTCTGGCAGCTTCCAAATATACGCATGAAAAATAAATGCAAACCCTGGAGCGAGAAGAGCTTCCTTGCATGGAGGACTTGGCCACATGTCATAGTTGGAACCTGTGCAGAGACAAAATGTGCAAGATGCACTAGATTCATATTCTATGTACTTTCAGCACCCTCTGATATATGATTCTCTCTGTGCTAAATGGTGATACAAATTCTGTTAACAATATCTAGATTTCAGATGAAAGAGAAGCTTGAGGATAATCTCTGAGTCCTTCGTCCTTTGATTTCAGAGATTAATAGTGCCTTCGGATATTAGTTTAGGGTCTAGAATTTTTGTGCTAGTTTGTTCTATAAATAGGTATTTTACTTCATGGAGGAAACAGACAGAGCTTTCTTATTATGATGATTAAAATAATAAAAGGTACAGAGTCCTTTACTTGCAAATCAAGTCAAGAAATCATCACACAGTGAGTTCACATTCACAGCTATTTCAAGTATGAAGTAGGCAGCATTGCCATGGTTATACATAAAGGGAAACTGCATAAAGCAAACCCATTATACAGCATTATGCACATACTGCAGGTAGTGCAGTAGGCAATTAAGAAACTGTATGTTTAGAGGATGTGGGAATATGAAAACATGCCTTGTAGAATGGTAATGGCTCTCCAACACAGTATATAGGCTCTGATGCAAGCTCACTCTCTAATGGTTCAAGGCATAATTCAACTGAATTTTGGTACACAGAGACTCAGAAACATTCATTTATTCAAGTATCAACTATTGTGTACCCACTATGTTCCAAAAACGATTGGACGCTGGGTAAATGGAGCTACAAATCACTTCCTTCCCAGTGCAGATGACATTTAGGAGTTCTCGTCATACTACCAAGAAGCAGAATTTCACAGGTGAAATTCGTAGCTGAAGGATAGTCAAGTTCATTTATTAATACATATTAGTATGTTGCTCTCCTACCATAATTTTGATACCAGGCCTTGAAGGGTTAATGGTATTTAGCCCTGGCAGGGTGGCTCATTTGGTTGGAGTATTGTCCTGATATGCCGGATTGTGGGTTTGATCCCTGGTCAGGGCCCATACAGGAATCAGGCAATGAATGCATAAATAATAGGAACTACAGGTCAATGATCTCTCTGTCTCTCTCTCTCTGTCTCTTTTTTTCTCTCTCTCTCCCCCTCTTCCCCTTCCTTCCTCTCTATAAAAAAATCAATAAATTAAACAGTTAATTAATTGCATTTAAACAGATGGACAGGGGAAGCCTTTCTGATAAGGAGAATAACATGCATAGAGGCAAGACTATGTAGAAAACAATGATAAACACAGACTTTTTAAAACAAAATAACTTAAAGGTATCAGTTATCTGATAAAGAGGTGGACTTTTTTCTGTATAAATTTAATTTGTTTAAAAGAGAAACAATATGCTAAGGTAAAATTCTCACATTCTATCAATAAACTTCTCTAGAAATGTAGTCTAATATTTTTATTGAATTGTGTATAAAAACATTTAAATTTTTCAAGTGTTCTAACAATTGAATTATTTTTGTATTTCTTATCTACTTTATTAGAAGAGCAAGAATGATAGCAAGAAGAAAACTAGTGTGTTGACCAATATTTGTCTGTGTCTTCCTGAAACTGAAATGTTTTCTGAAGCTTTTTTCTCTTTTTTTCACTTTTCCTTTTCTTTTTTCATTCGTTTGTTTATTCATCCATTCATTCAACAGATATTTAATGCATGCCTTATTTTTGTCAGGTACTGTTAACTCTGCTTAAGGATATATCAATAAACAAAAAAGAAAAAAAGTCCTGCACTCTTGCAGTTTACATTTTAGTGGGGAGAGAAAAATAGTTTATTAGCTGATGACATGTGCTCTGGACATAAATTAAGTAGGGGATACAGTAGGAAATACGTTTGTAGGGTGAGGGATGGGAGTTGTAATTATAAAGAGATGACCTCATTGAAAAGGTGATATTTCAATAAAACTTGAAAGAGTGATCCATTTAGATATCTGGGAGACAAGTGTTCTGGTCAAAGGGAACAGCAAGTGTAAAGGCTCTGTGGTAAGCTTATGACAAGATGTTCAAGGAATGGCAAAGGAATCAACATAGTAAGAACTGAAGTGACAGAGGAAGAGAGTTAAAGTCAAAGAGGGGTGTGTGTGTGTGTGTGTGTTGGGGGTGGGAGTGCAGATGGTGTGGGGTCCTGCAGACTTTTACACTAAGATGAGAAACCATTGTTCATTTTGTTTTTGGCATGCTCTATTAGATAATGCAATCCACAAAATGATTTATAGATTTTATTTTATTTCACCATCAATTATATTTTTATTTTTTATTTTTTGGTATGTTTTATTGATTATGCTATTACAGCTGTCCCATTTTTTTCTCCCCTTTATCACCTCTGCTCTGCATCCCAACCCATTATCCCTCCCCTCTTAGTTCATGTCCATGGGTTGTATATATCTGTTCTTTTGGGCCTCAATTTCTTATACAATTCTTAACCTCCCCCTGTCTATTTTATTTTATTTTTGTTTTTTTGTCAATATTTTCCCACCACCACTTACTCCAGCCCCACCCACCCCCACCTCCCACTCTCCATCCTTCCCCCATTTGGCTTTGTCCATTGGTCCCTTATGCATGTTCCTTGATGACACTTCCCCTTCTTTTCCCCCATTATCTCCCTCCCTCCTCCCTTCTGGTTACTGTCAGGTTGTTTTTTATTTCAATGTTGCTGGTTATATTTTGCTTGCTTGTTTGTTTTGTTTATTAGGTTCCACTTATAGGTGAGATCATATGGTATCAGTTTTTCACCGCCTGGCTTATTTCACTTAGCATAATGCTCTCCAGTTCCATCCATTCTGTCATGAAAGGTAGGAGCTCTTTCTTTCCTTCTGCTGAGTAGTATTCCATTGTGTAAATGTACCATAGTTTTTTGATCCACTCATTTACTGTTGGGCACTTAAGTTGCTTCCAATTCTTGGCTATTGTAAATTGTGCTGCTATGAACAGTGGGGTGCATAGGTTCTTTTGAATTGCTGTTTTGGAATTCTTAGGGTATAATCCCAACAGTGGAATTGCTGGGTCAAAAGACAGTTCCTGTTTTAATTTTTTGTGGGAATTTAGTTTTTTGAGACAGTGTTCCACAGTGGCTGCACCAGTCTGCATTCCCATCAACAGAGCACTAGAGTTCCCTTTTCTCCACATCCTCTCCAGCACTTGTTGTTGTTGATTTGGTTATGATGGCCTTCTGACTAGTGTGAAGTGGTATCTCACTGTGGTTTTAATTTGTATCTCTGAAGGCTAGTGATGCTGAGCATCCTTTCATGTGTCTCTAGGCCCTGTGTATGTCCTCCTTGGAGAAGTGTCTGTTCTGGCCCTTTGCCCATTTTTTAATTGGGTTGTTTACCTTCCTGGAGTGGAGTCATGTGAGTTCTTTATATATTTTGGAGATCAAAGCCTTGTCTGAGGTATCATTGACAAATATATTTTCCCATACAGTTGGTTCCCTTTTCATTCTGCTGATGCAGAAGTTTTTAATTTGATGAAGTGCTATTTGTTTATTCTTTCCTTTATGTCCCTTGCTCTAGGGGACATATCGGTGAAAATAATGCTATGTGGAATATCTGAGATTTTCCGGCCTATGCTCTCCTCTAGGACTTTTATGGTGTTGTGACTTATATTTAAGTCTTTTATCCATATTGAGTTTATTTTTGTGTGTGGCATAAGTTGGTGGTCAAAGTTCAATTTTTTGCATGTAGCTGTGCAGATCTCCCAACACCGTTTGTTGAAGAGGCTATTTTTACCCCATTTTATTCTTCTGACCTCCTTGTTGAATATTAATTGACCATAGAGACATGGGTTTTTTCTGGGCTCTCTATTCTGTTCCATTGATCCATATGTCTGTTCTTATGCTAGTATCAGGCTGTTTTGATTACAGTGGCCTTATAATGTAGTTCAATGTCAGGTATATAGGTTTTAAATGCTAATAACATACACAGTATATCAAACAGTGACACATTGAGGGAAATATAGAGCTTTGATTTAAGTTCAGTGCATTGATATTTATTTGCAACCTGTCTTAAACATAGAAAGGCCCTCAATCTACTATGCTGTGATAAATTTATCCACCTCCCAATTCTACCAAAAACAGGATCATCTGATGCAGATTCACGTCCCAATACTTATAGCCCTTCCAAAATGTAAGGAGATGTAGGAGGAGACCATTAACATGCTGTTTTCCAAAGGTTCCCATAAATTTTTTCATTTCCCTCTACTGTGTACTCCACTCCTAGTTTGGTAACCTAAGAGGTTTGCCTTTTCTCCATACAAGCATGCAAGCTCCACAAAAGCAAGAGACTTGTCTATCTTGTTCAACAAGATATTCCAGAGGTTAGAAAAGTCCTTGACCATAAGACTTTTTTTTATGAATTTATGAAAGAAAAGGGTAGTTCCTCAAACATAATAGTTGAGAATCCCTAATCCAGAAGGGTTAATATTTTAATATACTTTCAGGATACATTCCTCAGTCAAAATAAAAGATGTCCTATTGTTTATATATGGGATTTATTGTATATATTGATCATATTATTTTACAGCAGTAGGTAAAAGCAGGTTTATAGTTGTACATATGAAAAAGTATATAATACAAGAAGAAATAACAATACAAGAATAAACTCTGTGTTTTGCATACTCACGACTGTAAACTTACATTTGCTCATCCCTGTATATAAGATTTATTGGAATTGGCTTATATGATTATGGTGGGTGATTTTACTGAACAATAGTTGTATTAGGATTATTGAGAGAAATTGATATATACAAAAAATTATACATATATACATATCCAATAATGTGTGCATATATAGTATAAATACATAATAGGGTTTGTAATATTTAAATTTAATAGAAGTGTGTGTATATATATATAACAAGATCTATCCAGAAAAATGCAGACATTGTTAATATAATGAGAATGGTTTGCGTGACATTAATGTAACCTGGCAGCCAAGGAGAGTGGACTGGAATGTGCATGCATGAATGATGATGACTTCACTGTACTTGTCAGTGGGGGTGATAGATGCCATTGAGTGAACATGTGTACTGTGTGGCCATCACATTCAAAATGACTGAGCAAGTAGAGCAACAAATCTGCATCAAATTTTGTGTTAAGCTTGAACATTCCTCCATGGAAACTATTTGAATGATTCAGAAGGTCACAGCTATGGGCAACTAGTGATTGGCAGCTTCATCAAACAACATGCCCACTCATGCATCATGGCTTGTACAGAGTTTTTTGGTGAAACATCAAATCACCTAGATGACCGAGACCCCCTACAGCCCAGATTTGGAACCCTGCAATTTCTGGCTTTTCCCTAAAGTAAAATTATCTTTGAAAGGGAAGAGATTTCAGACCATTGATGAGATTCAAGAAAATACAATGGGGCTGCTGATGGATAATTGGGAGAACTGTGTTTAGTCTCGAGGTGCCTACTTTGAAGGGGACTGAGGCATCATTGTCCTATATACAATGTATCTTGTATCTTTTATCTTCTTCAATAAATGTCTCTATTTTTCATATTGCATGGCTAGAGGCCTTCTGGAAAGACTTTGTATGTATATACACACAGTATATATATAACATATGTGACTATACAATATACATATGTATGATTATATATGTGTATACATATGCATATTACATATATACCTATTGTATATATATTATTATGAAGGTTGAGAAGTCCCAAGATCTATAGTCAGCAAGCTAGAGACCTAGGAGAGCTGATAGTAAATTCTAGTCTGAATCCATGTTTTAAGGCAGGAGAGCTTCAATGAACCAGACCAAGAAAAGTCAAGTAGAGAGAATAAATCCTTTACTCAGCCTGTTTGTTCTATTTAGGTCTTCAACTGATGCAATGAAGCCCACCCACATTAGGGAGGGCACTTCACTCAGTATACTAATCCAAATGTTAATCTCACCCAGAAACATCCTCACAGATAGACCCAGAATAATGTTTAAACAAATTTTGGGGTACTCCATGGCCCAGTCTAGTTGATACATAAAATTAACCATTACAGTGGTGTACAAAGGGTGGGAAAGTAGGAAGTGACATGTCCTAGGTATAAGCAATAAGAGGTTATATTGTCTGTGAGAATATAAAAAAATAAAATGAATTCAAAACAATCTTATTTTTATTAGCACCATATACTAGCAACAGTAAACAATATCAGTGATAACATAATTCTCCCACCTTCAATCTTTTGTTGTCTAAATTTTAAACAATTACTGCAATTATTGATGCAGTTTTTTATTATGACAAAATATACATAAAATAAAATTTGCCATCTTAACTATTTTTGAGTACAGTTCAGTGGCATTAAATACATTCTCACTCACTTCTGAGTTATATTCTTTTCTTTATAATCTAGAGATACTTTCTTTGTAGTTAGCATGGAGATTACATATAATTTTCTCATATAGAAGAGTGAAATGTTTTAAAAGGTATCCACTCTGGGTATCAAATATGCTAGATATGCCACTGATACTAACATTTGAGTTAAAGCATATTCAACAGTGAGCTGACCATTTAGAGAATGACATTCTTACCCAATACTTAGATTCATTCCCAGAGGAATCCCCATCCTAACAAATGTTAAAATGAAGAACTTATTGCTTTGGGGTTGCGGCAGAGGTTCTTAAACTCTTTCAAATTGTAAAACAAGGTGCCAGAAATCTATGGAGGACTTGAAGAAGAGGTGGCAAAAGCCAAGCCAGTTCATTCCCCTGAGGTCATTCCATGTGCCCTTCTTGTAAGATTAATAAAAAGAAATTGATGTGTCATGAGGAAATTTTCCTTAGAGGATAATTCACTGAAATACTGTCATGTTTTCCTCTTTTTCTCTCTTCCTTAGTTGAGTTGTTTAAGAAAACCACCTAGACAGCTGTGTCCTCTGGAATTTGGACCCTGCAGAGATTGGAATGATATTGGGCTCATAGGCTTTCCTGAGGGGAAAGCAAGACAGGCCATTATAGTAGTGAGCTGCTTTCCTCTGAGTGGTGTGTAAAGGTTGAGGGTAGGGAATGGGGAGGAAAAGCTACAATGATATAAGATTTCTTACAAATCTGAAGTCATCCTCAATCATTTTAGACTAAATCACCTGTTTTCATAATAAATATTTTGTAACACTCCTCTTCAATATTATGAAACAGAATGTATAAATAGTACAAGCTACCTACACACATATTTTATACATAAATAAATGTATTGCTCTAACTATAATAGGAAAGAGAAAAAAGAGAAAGAAAACATTGTATGATAAAAATAATACACATTTCAATATACAAATGCTTTGGCATGACTACACTAGATGATAACATCATAAATTAAATGCCTGCAACTATTTATAATGAACAAGTCTGGATTGAAGTGAAGTAACACTATTCAATTGAATATAATTAATATTTTTCTTTATATTTAACCATGTAAAATAAAGACTAAAGAATGTATATATACAGAACTGACATGAATGCAACAGCTATACAAGTGTGTCATATCACTTATTTATATACCATGAATGATACGTCAGTAAAATGATTTTCTGAAATGGCAAGCAATTCTTTGCAAAGGTCTGAACAGTATAATTTCCAATAGTCCTTTGACTTATTCAGTGTTTGCGATTTTGGAAAACTTAGTGTATAGTAAACCAATGTAAAGATTTTTTTGTATTTATATGTTTCTCATGTACATGAATATCAAGCAAGACATTCAGAAACCATGAAGTACCAGGAACAAGTGTTCACTTAGTGACCAAAACCCTAATCTTTCTGGTCCTTATCTAGCCAAATGCCACTGTCTTACCACCGAACCAATGCAACAACTAAAAGTGCCCCATGACTTTCCAATGCCTCCCAGTGAGTGGTGCCTCATCTATTGAGAATCACAGCTTTAGATTTTACTGGATCTCTTCCTATCTGAAAGCCACCAAACAAGCTATGGGATCTGTCCAGGATTTTATTTATGGTTGAAGGAAAAACAACTTAACAAAAGAGCAGTAATAGGAAAGAATGAAGCTGTTTTCTGCTTGTATTCTATAAAGTTTAGGTGGTTCAATTAACAATGCTAGCAGTCCTGGCTGGTGTGGCTCAGTGGATTGAGTGCTGGCCTGCAAAACAAAGGGTCACTGGTTCAATTCCCAGTCTGGGGTACATGCGTGGGCTGCAGACCAGTCCCCGGTAGGGGGGTGCATGAGAGGCAACCACACATTGATGTTTCTCCTCCTCTCTTTCTCCCTCCCTTCCCCTCTCTCTAAAAATAAATAAATAAAATCTTTTTTAAATGCTAGCAATATTAACACAATGGTTAATAAAAAGCAAGCACAAGGACTCAGGTAGAAATAAGCACATCATGTTTAAGGAGTCATAAGATGGCTAGAATGGCTGAAGTGTAATTGTAGAAGTATAGAAAGCAAGGGGGAAAGTGAAAGGATTTAAGGGAAAAGAGTAAGTTATGTAAGATGCAGTAGGCCTTGTAAGAGAGCTTTAATTTTATTTGAAATGCAGATAGGAGGCAGAGTTTATGACATGAACTGATCCATGTTTGTAAAAGTGTAAGAAAGTTATACTGATATGAGGAGTATAAGCTGCAATTAAATAAGAATGGTTGCAGGGTGAAGAATTAAAAAAACGATTTCTCTCTTCCAGGCAAGGGCTAGGGAAGTCAAAATGAAAACACTAAAACAGGTCTGAGAGATAGAGGTGATTGTACTTGCTGGTGGATGGGTGACACGTGAGAATAGAATTTGATACATGATTAAAGAGAAAACTATTTTTTTCTATCATCAAAATATGCACTCTTAAGAGAAAGACAAATGAACTAAGTGCATAACTAAGGATTTTCAATTAGATAATAGCCATCTCAAAATCTTCACCATCAGTGTCGCTAATTAATCATATACTGGCCTAAATCTAGCTTTCAAAAAATTTTCTCTGAAGTTTAAATCTAAATTTTGCTTCTCCTTTGCTCCTAAACCAGGATTTCAACATAACTTCTTTATCTATAAACTCTCATGAGGATATCTAATTCCACAAGATATGAGAATTATTGAATGATTATACAACTCTTAGCAAATATTTAAAATGATATTTCAAAAACTACTATTAAAATGGAAATGTGTTTCTTGGTATTTCTAGATTCAGAATGAGAGAATGAACAATCCTGTGATTATTATTATTAAATCTGGGAACAACTGTGGAATTCTATGTACCAGACACATAGAGGTATTGAGGGGAGATCATGTGTGGGTGAGCATGAAGATGAGCCAGGTAGGCATGGTTCCTCTCTTAAATAAGCCCCCAAGTCATTGCCCATACATAGAAACAAAAACTAAAAACAACTTGAATTATCACTGAGTTTGGACCTAGTTGAGTTGAGCAAAAGAATCAAAATATTGTGCCTGTTCAAATTGTTGCAGTTCTTCAAAGATGCCATTCTTTCTGGCAGAGTCCATATACCATTGCTTGAAAGTGACTCTTATGAAGCTTCTAGTTTCCTGAACATGCCAATGTGGAGGTCCTATTTGGGTATTTCAAGATCGAACACACACATTCACTCAGGTTCTGTGGGACAAAGTTGAATAAGGGGAAGAAAGGTCAAAATCACAGGATGGAATCACATCTTAGTAGGGGGCAAGGAAGAGTCACAACATGAGGGAAATTGGGGTTCAATGATGAAAAATGGAAAAGACTGGTAGGAGAAGTAAGCAGAAAGAGGACAAGAGCACCAGAGATTATAACTTATTACACTATTTTTCCTAGGGCTGACTTATAGGGTAGATGGCAATAGAGAGGTTAACTTGACAAAAACAAAGTTTTGTCATGAGGTTCACTAAGGTACTAGAAAATCTGAAGATTTTTCTCCTCCCAACCTCTTTACCATTCAATAATTAGCCACCCCTTATTTCCCTCTGTCTGCTTCTCTCAGGAGTGGAGCTGGAATAACCAAAAATAACCAGTGGATAAACTATCCACTGCTAGTTCCCACTGATTGAAATGATCCCTAGTGAGCCATTTGGCCTTCACACTCCACCTAGTCACCGAGAAAATTTGAGCCTCAGGAAATCCCTTGATAAACTGATTTACTTTTATCTAATTGAGAGCAACAAGGGGGAGAAAACAGAGACATTAGAGGAAATTGAAATCTATTCTTAACCTCTTTTGCAAGACAGCTTGCTTGGTCTGAGAAGATAAGCAGCTTCTGTTCTGAGCTGTTACTCATAAATATTGGTTTTAGTTGAAGAGTGGTCATGTGGAAAGGGGGAGTATATTACCTAAATAAGTAAATCTTCCCTTAATATTTCTGAATTACTTCTTCAGTTGTATAAGAAATTAACAGCATTCTGGACTTGTACAAATTGTAGGGATCATATAATGACTAAAATAGATCATTTGAAGTAAAATGCTTGTCTCTGGTCAAAGTTCATACTGGGGTTGTACATTCTTGCAGAATATTGCACTCTAGTGGGCCCCTTTAGTCCTGAAAAACAAATGTATCTTTTGTGTACCCATGGAAGCATGTCTGAATTTGTTTAATCAGGCCTATGACTATCAGTGTAATCTAAGCATAGGGTTTGGTCAGTTGCACACAATTGACATAGATCATCTGCCCTGGAAAAGTATAGATATGGAGTTCTATGTTCTTTCTCTGCCATATTTTACTGTCCCTATCCCCCTCCCTCACATATACTTTCTTATACACATTTAGTTGGTGGTCTCAAGCCCTGATAAATCTTCCCCTCCTCATTCTTATAGCTAGGGCCAGATAAGTACTATATAACATTGCATGAGATTTTATTAAAGAAAATATATCTCTCAAATCATTCTTTCTCTCTTCTCAAAATGTAGCTCAAAACCCCAAGATTTTTATACTGAAGTATTTTCCTACTCAAAAAAAAAACGAAAAACAAAAAACAAAAAACACAATAGTTTTTCATGAGGAGTGAGCAACATGTGATATTAAATTTTTCTTACTGATGCTTCTCTTTGTCCTCAGTTGCACCAGCCCATCAAAAATAAATTATGGATCTTTACAATGGCTACTACACTTAGGCTCTGAGAGGTACTAGAGAGAAATCTTACAACACACAAACATTTGCCACTGAAAATGCAAGATTTCAAACCTCAAGCGTATTATCAAGCACTTGGTTCTTGGATCACTCATTCTCCCATTTCTAGAATAGCTGTTTCAAACTTTTACCACTCTTATTAAGCCCTCAACCCACAACCTTAACTTTCAGCAGACACACTTTTCTCCTACTTCACAGAGAAACTAAAGTCTTCTTCTGAGTAATATAGTAGTCTTCTACCCAAAATTTCCTTGTTTATATTTTTCAGCTATTGTGTTCTGGAAAATTTTAAACATTTTCAAAACTAGACAAAGTGTAAAATGAACACTCATGTACATATCATCCCATTTCAATAGTTATCAACTCATGACCAATATTGTTTCATTGACTACACCTTTTTAAATAATTTCTTTTTTTATTTTTCAATTACAGTTTACTTTCAATAGTATTCCGTATTAGATTCAGATGTTAAAACGTCATGTACTTTATAGAATAGTCCCTCTGCTACTTCAAGTACCCACCTGGCCCCATGCATAGTTACCATATTATTGACTATATTCCCCATACTGTAATATACATCTCTGTGACTATTCTGTAACTACCAAGTTGTACAGCTTAATTTCTTCACCTTTTCACCCACTCCTCAACCCCTTCCCCTATGACAGCTGTCAGTCTGTTCTCTGTATCTATATTGAATACAACTTTTAAAAACTGTATTTCTAATCATTCTTCCCTATGTCCTTCAAATTACCCTAAAAAGCTTCCCTTCTAACTGAGGTTATTCTCGGCATCAAGTTCTGGATCTCATCCCTTCCAGGGTCTTCAAACCCTTGCTGTAGAACCCTCCTTTTAAACATTCCTTTTATACTAATTGATTTCAGTCAGTATTTAAAGAATTTATTTTTGTATTAGGAAACACACACGCACTTGCATCATCTTGACAATATATCCACTCAGCTAACATCCTATCTTTCACTTTCCATTTTCTGCCAAGAATCTGGAAAGAGTATTCTGTACTCACTCTTTCCATTGTCTTATTCCCTCCCACACCTCAACCAAAGCACCGGGGTTTCTAGACATACCACTCTGTTGAAACTGCTCTCATTGAATTCACTGATTCTCTATTTGATAAGTCTTCTCAACTTTTCCCCATGTGACTGGTTGATCCCTTTTTATGATTAGCAAATCTTTTTCAAACTCTTCTTTCCTTTTGATCCGAAAACACGTTCTTCTGCATTTTCTTCTACATCTGTGGCCTCTCCTTCCTCAGCCTCCTTCTGACTCTTCTTTATCTCTTTCATGTAGGTGTTCCCTGGGCTTTGTCTTTGGCTCTCTTTTTTCTCCTTTACACTACCTTGGGGCAATCTAGCCCACCACTTATGTCACAACCACCTGTATAGTTTTTCTCAAACATTTGGAGTTAATGAGATAATGACACACACAAAGATGAACATTTTTAATTAAAAGATTAATTTATATTCATGAAATGAAAATGCATATTACTAATTAAATGATAACAGGTAAACAACAGAGAAAATGATGACATTATTTGTAATATCTCTTCACTGTATATCTATCTGGCTTGATGTGGAATAACTTGACTTTTAGTCATGTTCTATATTTATTTGCTTTTCCCCCTCCTCTTTATTTATACTAGGTTACAAGGTCCTGAGTCAAAATTTTGAGTTGTAGGAATGTTATCAAATATTTGTTGCATTTACCAGATAAGTTTTGGATATTGTATTAAGCATACGACCAGAAACTATAGACAATTCTAATTAAAAATGAATGTTTATTCAGATGCAAAGCTGGACAACATACAAAAAAGAAAAAATACCTAGAGGGATAAATGTTTCAACTTGGGAAATGAGAGCAAATGCATTGTTAATCTATTCTTTGGTTGTATTCCATTCTGAAAATATTTCTTCATATTCTGATGTAGTACTTAGTGGAGATTTTAAAATATGCCCCATAATACAATAATGACATTTTTTAATGATTGAAGAAAATCATTCAGTGCTGGAAAAGTGTCAACTCAGTGACTGAGAATTTTATATCCCAGTTTAGTCTTCTTAGGATCTCTTAATATGTTATTCTCATTGGAAAACCATGACTTTGGTCCTGAAATGATAGGGTAAAATTACTGAGTATATTTCCAAGTAATCCAACTTGAGCAAGACACTTAGAATCAGAGAAATGCTCTTTATTGACATTACTTATGATAAAGAGATATTGCTTCCTCAATTCTCATTTCAAAATGACATGCAGCCAACTTCCCCAGAGAGCCAGCTTACTTTAAATTGGAGAAAAAGCCCTGAAAAGATACATGTTCAGTGACTACAGTCAGTCTGCCTTTACAATCTTTAACTGGAAGGGAAACAATGTCATCTCTAATTTACAGTTGGTAAAACTGATGTTTAAAGAGGTTAAGTTACTTTGCCTGAGCAGAGATTTGGACAGGCTGACTGGAAATCAACAGGAATGTTTAAAAAAATCCAGGTTGAACTGCCCTAAATTAAATTTTCTAAAAAACTGTCCTGAGAAAAACAGGCACATTTTCTCTTTCATGTTCCCAGTATTCCCTTTCTATGTCCTTTTTGTAATTTAAAGTATTTACCCTAATTTTCTCTGACACTTGTACAGTTGAGCAAAATCTATGTCACTTCTCCTTGAGTCTGGGCTTTGTGACTGCTTGACCAATTAAAGATTATAGAAGTGATGTGCTAGTTTCTGAGCACAGGCCTTAAGAAATTGTCAGCTCCCACTTCTTGTCACTAGGAATGGTCACTCTTGTAACCCAGCCACCATGCTGTGAGGAAGACCAAGACCATGGAAGTGACCAACATGTTAAAGAACCAATAGCCAGTGCCACCTTGCCAGCTATATCAGTGAGTCATCTTGGAATGGACCCTCAGCTGAGCTGAGCTCAGCTCAGGTCAGCTGCCCCACCACATGGAGCAAAGGTAAACTGTCCTGATCCCTGGCCAAACTTCAGATTCATAAACAAAATAAATGTTTGTTGTTCTTTTAAGCCATTAAGTCTCCACGTAGTTTGGTATGAAGCAATTGATAAAAAGAACATCCTTCTTCATTAACCCTCCATTCCCTCTCCTTTCATTCCTTGTTAATTTCACTTTCTATCTCCCAAATCTGTCACAAAATGAACATATACCTTTTACTCCTTGGGATAATTGTCATTTTTATAAGATGATAAACAACAGGTACATAGTATATTTTTGTCTTAGTTTATTCTGGCTGCTATAACAGAATTCCATAGACTGAGTCGCTTATACACGACAGACATTTATTTCTCATAGATCTGGAAGCTGGGAACTTCAAGATCAAGGTACCAGCAGATTTGGTGCCTGGTGAGAGTTTACTTCCCAGATCATAGATGGCTGTCCTTACATGGCAGAGGTCGCAAGGTAGTCCCCTGGAGTCTTTTTTATAAAGGCACTAATCTCATTCAAGAGGCCAAAGCCCCACTTCCAACTACCATCACTTTGGGGGTTAAGATTTTACATATAAATTTTTGGAGAACACAATCAATTTATAGTAACTTTATTTAATTGTATTGATTGATAGCAGTCATTTTAACCTGTTTTCTGTTATTTTTAATAAAAGGTGTTTGAAATGATGATTATTGAGATTTAAATTAAAAGAGACTGTAAATATTATAAAGCATTTAACATGAAGATTGGCATATTATAAGAGGTCTGTGTCAGCTACTACTGTCATTGCCAACACCATCATTGCTATTTTTTAACATTACCTGTAATTTTTGGAGATAGTTTATTCATGTGTCTTTGGGGGCAAACAAGGATTGTTAGTATACTAGTTTGTCTGTTCAGCCAAATACACAGTTGCCGGTGTTATTGCCTATGGTTCAGAATTCCTTTTCCCCAGGCATTACATGGAGGCTTGCAGTTATCACCAGGAGACTAGAGTTAAATATAGACAAAACATTCTTCAGACTGCCCACCTGGCTCATGTACACACATATACATATGAGAGATAGGACAAAAAGTTCATCTGATACATGTTCTAGCAAGAAGTAAATAATTAAAATTGGGGATTTTTATAAAGGGGACTTACATGTATTTGGAACAAAATGCACACAAGGAAATTCTGGTAAACACTTGGCCAAATTTCCCTGGCTTCTTTGGGAATATGCAGGAAAGAACAAATATTCTACTTCAGCATAGAAGCAGATGTATTATCATGGACTGAAAGTCTGAGAAGAGAATTAGACCTGCTGATTATAAATCAGCAGCAGTTTTTAAGAAAATTCAGCTTCCAGTCAAGGTGAGGCATAGGTAAATATGGTTCCCCTCCTTGCACAACCACAGCAAAAATTACAACTAAAATACAAAACAACTATCACCCAGAACATTCAGAAAATCAAGCTGTATGGAAGTCCAACAACCAAGGAATTAAAGAAGTCACATTCATCCAAGTAAGTAGGAGGGATGGAGAGGTGGAGATGCAGAGGTGCATGGAGACATGTGGAGACTTAAACGGGTAGTCCCACACCCACATGTGGTGGATAAAAATAGGGGGTTACCTTGGGAACAAGGGATTCCAGCCCCACAAGGGATCCCAGACCACCCAGCCTAGGGTTCTAGTGCCAGGAAGATAAGTCCCCATAACTTCAGGCCGTAAAAACCAGTAGGAGTTGGGGTGGTGGAAGAAAGGGCAGGATTCTCACGAGTCTCCTTTTAAAGGACCCACAGCAGACTTAAGACTTAGGTGGACTCACTCCCTCTGGCCTCCAGCATCATGACAGCAGCTGGAAGGGCACCAGTGACATAGGGGGAGAAATTGAAATGCCTGGCATCAGGGTAAGTGCTGTAGGACAGCATCCTGCTGGACAAAACTCCAAAGGCCAGGCAGCGACAATGTCCCCTTTCTAAACTCTCCCCCACACAGAGCCACAGAATAGCAATACCGTATCAGAGACTCTATTAACCTGGTTCATACAGGCTGCCATGCCCTAGCAATTACCTAAGGCTCCACTCAATCCAACTTATTGGTGCATTTTTCTACAATAGACCACACTACAAAGACAGGGAGTCAAAGCAGCTCTACTTAACGCATTTAAAAAAAAAAAAAAAAAAGGAAAGTTGCCGAAATAAGGAGACAAAGAAATATGGCCCAAGTAAAAGAACAGAATAAAACTCCAGAAAAAGAACTAAACAAAATGGAGATAAACAATCTATCAGAAGAAGAGTTCAAAACACTGGTTATTAGGATGCTCAAGGAACTGATTGGGTACTTCAACAGTATAAAAAAGACCCAGGCAGAAATGAAGGTTACACTAAGTGAAATAAAGAAAACTTTGCAGGGAACTAACAGTGGAGTGGGTGAAGACAAGAATCAAATCAATGATTTGGAACACCAGGAAGAAAAAACATTCAATTAGAACAGCAAGAAGAAAAACAAGGATAAGCTAAGAAACCTTTGAGACAACATAAAATGTACCAACATATGAATCATAAGTGTGCCAGAAGGAGAAGAGAAAGAACAAGAAATTGAAAACTTATTTAAAAAAATAATGAAAGAAAACTGCCTTAATTTTGTGAAAGAAATAGACATACAAGTGCAGGAAGCACAGAAGGTCCCAAACAAGATAGACCCGAGGAGTGCCACACCAAGACACATCATAATTAAAATGCCAAAGGTTAAAGATAAAGACAGATTCTTAAAAGCAGCAAAAGAAAAGCATATACTTACCTACAAAGAAGTTCCCATAAGACTGTCAGCTGATTTCTCAAAAGAAACTCCACAAGCTAGAAGGGATTGGCAAGAAGTATTCAAAGTGATGAAAAGCAAGGACCTATAACCAAGATTACTCTACCCAAGAAAGCTGTCATTTAGAATAGAAGGGCAAATAAAGTGCTTCCCAGACAAGGTAAAGCTAAAGGAGTTTATCATCACCAAGCCATTGTTATATGAAATGTTAAAGGGACTTATTTAAGAAAAAGAGGATCGAAACTATGAACATTAAAATGGCAATAAATTCACAACTATCAACAATTTTTTAAAGGTTTGATTTATTTATTTATAGACAGAGGTGAAATGTAGGAGAAAGAGAGGGAAAGACACATCAGTGTGTGGTTACCTGTCACACACTCCCTGCTGGGGACCTGGCCTGCAACCCAGGCATGTGCCCTGACTGGGAATAGAACTGACAAGCCTTTGGTTTTCAGGCTGGTGCTCAATCCACTGAGCCACACCAGCCAGGGCTCAACGACTGAATCTAGAAAATCAACTCAGCAAACAAGCAGAACAGATACAGAATCATAGATATGGAGATCATTTGGAGGGTTATCAGTTGGGAGACGAAAGGAGAATGGGAGAAGAGGTGCAGCAATTAAGTACAAATTGATAGGTACAGGATATACA